>JAPYZC010000324.1:0-38895 GCA_030522665.1 Ichneumoninae sp. A BG-2022a
TCAAGCTGATTCGTTCGCGGTCAGTACTTGGATGGGTGACCGCTTAGCCGTGCGCTAGCTGGCGCATCGACCGTTGAGCGGGAGGCGCTTTCTTCTGAGTCTTTGGAGTTTCTGCACTTTACTCAAGTGCAGAAATATTGGTGTATCAGTAGAATATGGCCGTCTGTACTGGCACGGGTTTTCCGTATTTTCCCCGTGTCACTGGCAAATGCGGTACAGTGTAGCTAAGTCGGCTACGGACGCACTGGAAGTTAGGTAGCTTAGCTGAGTAGGGAGTGATAGGGGGGAATCGGGATGGGGTCCGTAAAAGCCCGAAAGGGTATACGGTGGAATTGGAACAATAAATATAAAAAAAAAATAAGGAAGAAATAAGCTACCTTTGAGATTCGTATTTTTTTTTAATCTACGTTACACAAAATTCAATGCGTAGTTTTACACATAAAAGCCGAGTTATTGGGGAAACGATGAATCGAAGAGAATTGCCTTTAACCGCGTTCGTTGGTTAACGTTGATTATCCCGCTTTTGCACCAATTTACCGGATGCTGTTAATAAAAGGGCTCGCGGAACACATTCTCCCGCACAGATCCGTTTAATTTTGTGCCGCTATATATCGTCGCGTCCACTTCGCTACACATTCTCTCTTGAATACGCGCAATTGTGTATTTGCCTTCCGGCTCGATAAACAACGATTGCCCAGCGAGATAAATTGTGCCCCTGTCTGCATTTATATATCCAGGTATTCCTTGCAATTTTTTCCCTTCGAAGCCTCGGGAGGTTCTCGCGTAGCGAAGTCTGCAGTTCTCGGCTGCGGAGGGTGAAAGCCCGACTTCTTTTTCTTCCCTCGAATCCCAGAACTGAGCCTGCCTCGAAGTCTTCCACGACGAACGCGATGTAAAGTGCGTGCGATAGGAAAAAAAAGCTCATCCTTCGGTGTGCAAGTGCGCGCCGACCAGCCCCGAAGAGATTCTATTCGAAGACTCTCTCGACCCGCTGACTTCCGTTCCGCGACGCTTCTTCCTCGGCTTCCAGTAAGATTCTGCCAGGCCAGTGAACACCGGCTTTTCGCCGCCTCAACGCCAACGAAGTTCGAAGTTCAATCTTCCGCCGTTTCCTTCCCGTTTTTTTTTTTTTCCTTTTTTATTTGTCGCCAACTTAGCGTCAGATTTTCCGGAATTGAAATACTCCGCACAAGGATCATTATAGCAATGAAATCTTTGCTTAAGCCACGCGCGGACTAAAAAAAATTGTTCCGAATGCCCGGGGAATCCCTTAATTTTCGAAAGCCCTCCACGGCTTACAAAGGTTTATCGTTAGTTTCAAAGGGTTCACCGAGGAGTTAAAAATAAAAGAAAAAAAACTACCCTGGAGTCACAAAGCTTTTGAAATCCGCCGACTCGATATCCGCGCGCGCGTGGCCTTCGCGGGAGGAGCGAAGAAGAAGGAGCGGAGAACCCTCCGTGGAAAGAGGATACAGGGCCCCCCCCCCCCCCCCCTCGGTCGTGCAAACATATCCCTCTCGGTCCCTCTGTGCAAATTTGAACAGGATTCAAACGCGCGAGGCCGCCACGTTTTACTACCGCTTCTGTCGTTCTTCTCGTGCTTTTTCGAACTATCGACCCTTTCGCGCGCGGCCCCGCCGTTTTCCACGCCGGAGAGCCTGCTTCTCTATATCTCGCCCAGCTGAATCGCACGACTCGTCGTGTCCATCGCCACACACCCCGGAGCTTTTATGCGGATTTTACGGTACAAGAGCAACCGGTAGCTCTCGCCGGCGTCGCGTGGTAACCACCGAAGCTCTCGCTCCGGAAACCCATGGCAACGAGATATACGCTTCTGTTCAAAGGCTTTAACGTTCGGTCTTCATCCTTTTATACACGATTCTCTCTGCACGCGGATATAGAAATTCTACGCCGCATCTTTCTTTTTTTTTTTTGTAATCCAAACCATCCCCCTTAATTTTCATCCCCTTACGGAAACAACTTTTCACGTCTGTGTCTATCATCCCCGCTGCAACGGAGTCTGCGATATTTTCGACGCAAAGCATTCACGCAATAACACAGAGTAGCGGCGACGGCGACTGGATTTTACTTTTTTTTTTAGCTTTTTCCTGATTACTAGAAATATTAAGATTTTTTTTTTTCGCGACCGCACCGTCGATGAAAAATGTCAATGACCGAAGAACTGTTGGCTTGTGGGCGTCAAATAAATATTGTCTTTTTACCTCGACTTACAATTTTTTCAATTTAATCTAATTATATTTTTTTCGCGATTACTAGAAATATTAAGAATTTTTTAAACTATTTTTTGGTGTCTGCACCGTCAATGAAGAATGTGAATGACAAAAGAACTGTTGGCTGACGGGCCTAAAAAAATATTGTTTTTTTACCTCGACTTATAATTTTTTTAAATCTAATCTGACATGAAATTGTAGAACATTTTTCCAGACTGCAAGCGTTAGAAAAAATGTATATATTTAGATTTGTAGGCACCGGTAAGAACGATATCACTCATGTGGACTCATTCGGACGAACAAACGATTTGAATTGGATTTGCGAGCACTGTGTTTTCGTCCTACATGCGCAATGCTTACTTTCTCGTGGCTTCTTTCCTTCATTCTCTATTCTTCGCGTGACACGCGAAAAAAGAGTGAAGACCCTTCGTTGTGGAAACGAAGCTGTACAGGTGTGCATATATGTACAAGAATAAGAGCTGCTAATTCGGTTCACACGCGAGACTATCGATTGGCCATAAATCTTTGGCTGGCACGTACCATTATGTCTAGCCAGTTAGCGTGGCCTACCTACTTACAGTCGAGTGGACGAATGGATTGGCGAGAGGATTAAAGCCCGAGGCTGGAGTCGCGCGAAACAACTGAAGTGCCACTAGTGAGCATTACGTGAAAAACACACAGACATACACTGTAAACAAAAAAAAATGTTTGCGGAAATTACGAAGCTTTCATCCACAAAACGGTATTAAATTTGATATTAAAAAAATGAGGTAAAATTAATTGTTCGGTACATTAAACACGTCGAATGAGCTCGATTTAATATACAGAGCGTTCACTTCAACTCGTACATTAAATTTAATATATCCGTTTTACGCATGAAAGCTTCATATACACGGCAATCAAGGTTCGTATATTCAACGAACATTTATTTTCCACAAAAGTCCGCGTTTTTGTTTTTTAAAGTTATTTTTATTTTTGGTTAAAAATACGTCTAATTGGAAAAAAAATGGTAATGTTTATAAAATCACGAAGTTTTTATCCACAAATCGGTATATTGAAGTATCTTTATTTAATATTTAAAAAAAAGGTAAAGTTATTTGATCGGTACATTAAACAGGTCGAAAGAGCGTCGATTTAATAAACCGAGCATTCACTTTAATTCATACTCGTGTATTTAATTTAGTCGATCCGTTTTACGGATGAAAGCTTCGTACACACGGCGAACAAGGTTCGAATATTCATCGAACATTAATTTTCCACGCAAGTCCGCATTGATTTATTCCCGTTATTTTTACAATATTTTAAGTACAATTATTTTTACAATATTTTAAGTACAATACGTTTAATCGGCAAAAAAAGAAAACAAATTATGGATACAAAATTGTTCCAGTGTCCTAAAAAAAAAATCGTATAAATTTCTCGTTTGTTTCTCGTCTTCAGAAGTGCAGGAAAGATTTTCAGCATTCATGTTTCATTCCGGCGAATCAGTTGGTCGAATCTTCGGGCACGCCCTGCTCGTCTGACCGGTTACTCGGGTTTACCACTGGCGAATATCGCGTACGAGCGCGGAGCGAGCCGGCGGACCGTCGAAGAGAGTCGCGGAACAAAGTCCACTCGAAACTCTTGGCCTCGGATAGAAGCGGAGGAGAGGTCGGAGGGAAACATCTTTCAGCTATAGATCCATCAGGCATATTACGGTCGGTGGAAGGCTGGCAATCGAGAAGCGAGCGGAGTGGACTGGCGCGCTTGCAGCGATAGCGTCTTGAGATAGCTGCTTGGTTATATCATTTGGCGACTCCGGGGTAGAGTTTTCCCGGTCGACGAGGAGTTTCGCTTGCCCTTCCGAAGAGACTCTCTTGCTTTCTATCTTGTACTCCGTTTTTTCCTTATTCCGACTTTTCTCGCTCTGCCTCTTCGCCGCTCGCGTACGCTCGGCAAACCATTTCTCAGCAATCCAATTTCTTCAACGTCCTTTCTCCTCTCTCGCTGTCGTATCCTCCCTCTTCGATCCCTTTATTTCTTTTCCATTCCGGCGAAGTAGACGGAGAAAAATTTGCGGCGGAGGGTCTGTGATTCTCGCGCGACCGCTTTGTTTCGTCGCATACTGAGGCGATGCACACGCGGAGGAGTGTGCGGAGGAGGATGTAAAAAAAAATTGAGGAAGAAACACCGAGAGCGAAACGAGGAAGAATTATCGTCCCTCTTTCGTCTCGCTATTATACGGAATCTGTTCAGACGGAGACTCGAGACTGTTGTGTTATAGAGTGGAACCGGGCTCGAGTGTAACGCTCGGCAAAGAGTCGTGGAAAAGTCTCCCGGGAGGAAAAAAGGGCCCCGCATCTGCGCGAACCGCATGCGAGTGTGTACAAGCCGAATATTTATCGTGCCATTCGGCAGCCCCTAAGCACACCGGTAAGAGCCACATTTTTCTGCTCATTGTTCGAAACTACCCCCGACGTCAGAGTGGCAAGGGCTTCCATCGCATGCGGACTGCAACCCCTCAAACGGCGCTGTACTGGGTGTCCGAAAACTGAGGAATCGGAGTCAGACGTAAAAGCTAATAAATAATAAAAAAAAATAACATAAAACAGAAGAATTGGCTCAGGGGATACGAAAATGGACTACCAAACTTGATGATTCCCAATAGCTCTGACCAATCTCTAACCTAGCGTGCACAGGGCTACATCACGTTCCAGCACCCAGGTGATCGTGTAGAATATCAAGCCTTACCTCCTTGAGCAGAGCTTTGAGGAGACCGGCAGAGATAATCCCTAGATCCCTAGATTGGTTACGTTAAGGTTGGGCGGGTAAGTGGATCCGACTAATAGAAACGACTGAACACCCAGCCCGAAATGTACCGAGTTCCAGAAATATGTGCGAAATCGAAGTGGGAGAAGTGGGGAGCCAAAAATACCTCTTGGACCCCCAATTTCGGATAAACATTATGCAAAAATACCAAAAGGGAATGCACAAAAAACTTGATGATTCACTATAGCCATTCCTAGCCAATCTCTAAGCTACCGGGCACAGGGCTACATCACGTATGTTCGAATACACCCAGGTGATCACGTAGAATGTCCAGCCTTACCTCCTTAAGCAGAATTTTGAGGAGACCGACAAAGGATAATCCCTAGATTGGGTACGTTAGGGTTGCGAGGGTAAGAGGATTTGACCAATAGAAATGACTGAACACCCGGCAGTCCCGAACGGTACCAGATATCAGAATTATGTGCGAAAACGAAGTAGGAGAGATGGAGAAACAAAAATACCTCACGGACAACAATTTCGGATAAGCATTCGGGTAAAAGTGGTCAATATGGCCCACCTCGATTAACACGTGAATCAATCATATGTGGACTGGGCCATATTCCCCACTTTTACCCTATGTAAAAATATCAAAAGTAAAAATGAAAAAATCTTGCTGATTTGCAATTGTTGTCCGTACCCAATTTGTAAGCTACCGTGCAGAGGGCACGGGTCTTATGTTTCAGGACACCCAGGTGATCACCTAGAATATCCAGCCTTACCTCCTTAAGCAAAGTTCTGAGGAGGCCGACAGAGATAATCCCTAGACTGGTTACGTTAAGTTTGCGAGGGTAAGAGGATCTTGATCAATAGAAACGACCGAACTCCCAGCAGTCCCGAAAGGTACGGAGTCTCAGAATTATGCGCGAAATCGAAGTGAGAGAGATGGGGAGCCAGGAATACCTCTCCGACCACAGTTTCGCATAAGCATTATGTAAAGATACCAAAAGAGAAAATTAAAAAAACGACTTAAAAAATTTACATAAAGTTTCGAGGGTTAGAATAATCGAGAGAAAGCCGCGGTCGAACACCGAAAACTCTTAACTTTCCAATTAATATAATATTCCATGTAAAACCCTTGCCGGAGGAATCCCCTGCCCTCGGTCCTTCCGCCTTTTCCATCTCCGCTGTACGAAACGCCTGTATTCACCGCAGCATGTCGTACCCGGGCATTTACCCGGAACACTTTCCCCCGCAGTAACATCCGCGACTCGCCAGCGCTGTCGCATAAATCAGCGCGCTTTTAATTGCCTCGGTAAGGTTTATTTAAATAATTTGAACGCCGGTGACTTTGCGCACCGTGGCAAAGTCCGTCCCGCCGCCGTTGCCGGTTGGTGGTATTGCGCGAGGGTGAGAAACCCCCGAACGTTCCTCCCTCTCGCCCGAGCTCCGGGAAACGAACGGGAAGGGTGGGAAGCCCGATCTCGACTATCCAATTTCGTACCCCAGGCCAACTTCGTCGTCCACGGGCAAGCACCAAACAGCTGCAGAACTGTTCTGCGCTTCCGCGTTTAACAAGCCAAAACAGCGAAAAAGGTAACTCTACGTATAGATATATTTCGCAAGGAGAATGTACGTATGCAGCGGAGCCAATTGAATATTTCAAACTGTTCCAGGTGATTGCGACGGTTGCACAAAAATTACACGAAGTTTAACGTCAGTGGCGCATGTGGACCGGAGTTTTTGCAGTTTTCCACTTTATATCCGACCGCGTATCCGCCGCTTTTACCTTTTTAATTTCCCTCATATCTGTGCCGTTTAATGTCGGCAATTCACACCATTAAAAGATAAATGAAGCGCGAAAAAATTTTACTCACGATGTTCATTTCTTGCTCCTGTATCTCCTTGTAAACTTCCACGATCCTCATCAGTGCGGATCCTGAAACAAAAATCAACATACTTTTACACACTGTAAAAAAATTAGTTTGAAAATTAATTAACGGTATTGGAAGCTTTTTTACATAAACTATTTCTGAAATTTCAAACACATGTATGTTGGAATTTTACAGTAAAATTTGTATTTTTAATGGACATTTTTGTAAATTCCAGGCTAAAGATTTCTAATTTTAACATCTCGTATTTTTATTTGACAACAAAAGTACATTAATATTCAATTAATGTACATAATGCAAGCAAATTTCAATTTCCCGTATATTAAATTTACAATTTATTTTTACAGTGCACTACTATACTATTATTCAGTGAAGATTTGCAACGAATGTGTAGCCGACTATTCGTTAAGACACATGATATTAGTTAGGTTTGACAATAGACGAGCGAACGGACGATCGCTACATGATCGATCGTCACGTCAGAGAGTCTGGAATAAGACTTCCGAACGAACAGACGTGTAACATTACGTGATCGGGATAATTAACCTTTATCATTGTTAATAATATCCGCCCCAAAACCAACTACGCGCCTTATTCATTCGCTCGGTCGTTACCTATTATTTGTCTAATTCGATGAGCTTTTGAACGAATTTCTGATATGATCATTACATTTAACACATTTCCTTTCATTTCGGATTTCCATCTTTGGAAATCCAACTCTCAGCGTTCTCTTCTCGCCATTGAATGGAGAGAAAATAAACGACGAGGTTCCGTGACTCTCGCTTAGCACTCGTGGCAATTGAATGGAGTCACTTTAACCCATTCAAATCGATACTACAGCCTCGCGGGAAAAAGAGTATCAACACACACATATATATGTATATATAAATGCGTGCCCCCAGGTAGAGAAAAGGGTTTCGAAGGGGCGACCCATCCCCGCTGCCTTAGACGCTGCGCGAGAGATTTTCAACGCGATGGAAACGCGGTTGCCGTTGAAAAGTTTCGGTGCGCCAGCCCGAGGACGATGAGCGTCGGAGTATCGAGAGGAGGGCTGCTGGTCCAGGATTCTGAATAATTCAGTTTCCAGCATCACCACCGACGACAGCGTGACGATACTTTAATCCGGGGTAGCGCACGGTGTTCCGGTGGCCCCCTCGAGGGTCGGCCCGGGGTCGGAGGCTTAAGCGGGGAGAGAGAAAGAAGACGAGAAATCCGTATAGTCGGGGGGGGGGGGGGGGAGAGAGCTTTTCGAATGACTTTCTCAAAGCTCGCCAAGTTTCGCGAGGGGGTGTCGGAAGAGGTACGAGAGAGAGTCTGTGAAACCGCGACGGGACTGCGAGGGTCGCAGACGAATCGCGAGGGAGAGCCGGAGCAAGTGGGCGAAGCGTAGGAAAGAGACTCGCAGCTTTAAGCTTCGAGCCTCGATGCTTCGGTTTTTTATTTCGCTTCGACGCTAAAGCCAAAAGTCGGGGAGGGCAGAGGATACTTTGACTGAGAGACAAGAGGGGGCGACCGATGGCAAGAACCAAAAAAAAAACACACACAAACAGCCACGTATTCGGTGGGAGGATCGAGATTGCCGGAAGCCTTCGGGTAGTACCGAGAGTTTGGAAAAAGTTTGTGTGCTGTGGTGATGCGCGACGCCCGATCGAGCTTTCATGGAACGGGGACGCGAGGATACGAGAGAACAGGACGGAGGGTGGCTTAGCAAAGGCAAAGAGTCGAAAGTCCGTTTTTTTTATCTTCCTCTTCTGTTAGCTTCACTTCTTACGTTCATGCATAGATGGATGTGTGTACGCGCGCCGGAGAAGCCGAAATGCTGGGACACTTCCGGCCGGATGAAGGGACCGAAAACAAATCCTCTCAGCTCCATCCTCCACTTTCCGGCGTCTCGCGTCACTCGTATACTGGGTGTACGACGACTGCTGTGGATTAAAGCGTCAATGGCTTTAAGGAGAACAGCTCTGGGAGTTCCATCGGAACCGTTTCGTGCAATTTTCAGATATGGCATTGAACGCACTAATGGTTTGAAGACGTTACCACCCCTCATGAACATTTAAAAAGAAAAAATGCGTTTACACATCTTCCCGAAAATAAATCCTCTCAGTACCGTCCTGCACTTTCTAGCGTCTCGCGTCACTCGTATACTAGGTGTACGACGACTGCCGTGGACTTAAGCGTCAATGGCTTTAACGTACTCCTTGCAAATAGTTCACTTCGCATAAGTTTCAGAGAAATGAGTGGGAATTGCAAACACTTCTGGATGGTACAAAAATCGGAAAAAATCAAGTTAGAAAAATCAATTTTGATTGTTAAATTCACTTTAAATTTTTCTTTCTTGTATGGCAAAAATGTGTAAAAAGTCACAAAATTTATAGTGCATTCAAAAAACTGAAAAAATTCATGCGTATTCGGAAAAATAAACGAATCATTACCGTAAAAAAAAATTATGTTTCCGGAAGATTTGTTGAACAATTTGATTTATCATCAATTTGTTAATAAACATTTTGCAATTGTTATCACGCAAAATTAATCTTTTCAGCACCTCCAATATGCTTGATTTTTTTCAGAATTACACCATCGAAAAGTGTTTGTAATTCCCTCTCATTGCCCTGAAACTTATGCGCAGTGGACACTATTCGCAAGGATCACCTTATATCTTCCCGAAAAAAAATCCTCCCAGTGCCGTCCGCCACTGTCCGGGGTCTCGCGTCTCTCGTACTGGCTGTACGACGACAGTCTTGGATTAAAGCGTGAATGGCTCTACGAAGAACAGCTCTCTAACTTCCATCGAAACCGTGTCGTGCAATTTTCATACAAAGTATAAAACACACTAATGTCCGTAGGGTGTTCCGACTCTTGACGGACACAAAAAAAAAAAAAAATCCCTGCACCTATCTTCCCAAAAACAAAACAAAACGACGAACGGTCGAGTGGACCGAAAGTGGACGCGGAGAGCGAGAAGGGAGTGCGCTTAAGCGTCGCGGTGTCGTATCTCAACTGCACAATATCGTAATCCTTCGCAATACGTAAAGCTCGCCGGCTGGCGTATCGGGCGTTGTACACGGGGAGCTCCATGGGTATATCCGAAGTCGGCAGCTATAGGTGGGCCCGTGGAGCTGATGTGCGAGAGGCTGGTGCGCGCGGGACGCGGAAGGGGTCGAGCGAGAGCCGGGGAGTGAGGGGAGGGGGCGAAGAGTGAAGGGGTTTTGAGGGTGTAACGCGGCGTAACGACGCTTACGGAGCTTTGGTCCCCGATGCGAGGCTCCCCACGATCTGGTTAATGCTCGGAGCACGGGGGTTTACCGCGGCAGCGTAAACAGCGCCAGCAACAACAACAGACTAGATCCCAGTTGCGTCGCACTTGCGTGGCTCGGATAGGGCGAGGCTTGAGGAGGAGAGCCACGAAAATAGGAAATGGCAGTAATACTACTGTGGACATACAATAATATAGACGGGAGCTGTGACAGACGTGCACAGCTGAACTCTCGTTGGCTCTGCAGAATTCGCTCGGTTCGAGGACCGGAGCAAAGAGCTCTTTTCCGAGATCTTAGACCGCGAGGACACGTTCGCCGCAGGGAAACGCCAAAGACGATCTTTCTTCGGCGCGCAGACATTGATTCCGTCCGAGGGCCGAAGCACGTTTCCTCACACCGTCGTTCCACGGCGTTGCGGTTCAAGCTCGCTCGAGCAATTACCGAAAGGGCGTGTAACGCCGCAGACATAAAAAAAGGATTCCTTTTAGCGAGGCAAACAAGGTTGACCTGCCGCGCTGGGCTTCTTAAGACGAAGTGTTTCTCGGGGGTACTTTTACAATGTTGTAGTTGTGTCTGTACTAAAAGATGCTATAACAAGAGGCAATACGGGAAGGAAAGACTTGGTTGCCACAGTCGAGTCGAACGCTGGACCAGTCGTTGGTTGTAGGGCTGATTAAAGTAGTCGGAGGTATTAGATTCCTGTTGTAACCAACTCAGTATTCTGGTGCCCATATCGCTAAGTTGGCTCTGCCAGCCAAGTGTTCCTTCAGTGAACTCTTTATTGTATGGGCTATTCTGTACACCTCGTCTCGTGAAGAGGAAGCCTCCATATCGTACTTTGAAGATGACCGAAAAATACAATGAAAAAAATTACAGGGGTAAAAAAAAGAAACCCAGTATTTTGACTTCAGTAGCGAATAACGCCGGTAAATTAGGGCTCCGTCCGTTCGTTCTCGCTCGGGAGTTCGAGGGGGGCGCACAACGCTAGGTATTCGCCCAAAACCGGCAACAAACTTTACTAGATTCCTGTTGTAACCAATTTACTAGTCTGGTGCCGATATCGCTAAGTTGGCTTTGCCAGCCAAGCGTTCCTTCAGCGAACTCTTTATTGTATGGGCTATTCTGACCACCTCGTCTCGTGAAGAGGAAGCCTCCATATCGTACTTGGAAGATGATCGAAAAATACAATGAAAAAAATTACAGGAGTAAAAAAAAAGAAACACAGTATTTTGACTTCAGTAGCGAATAACGCCGGTAAATTAGGGCTCCGTCCGTCCGTTCCCGCTCGGGAGTTCGAGGGGGACGCACAACGCTAGGTATTCGCCCAAAATCGCCAACAAACTGTATTTACCGAGCTTCAATATTTGGCACGAATCCCGAGCGAGCGCGGGGCCGCTCCGTGGAGGTGGCGACACGCCGAGGTTCTCTTTGGCCCGCGTTGCATCGGATGCATCGAGCCGTTCCCGTAACCCGGGTCCCTTCTTGACTTACACAATTGTCAATTCCGTTTGATTCGATGCTCGGCGCACGCGACAGCCTGACTCGATTCCACTTCCGGGACTATTCCCCTCGCAGTCGTCGGTTCTGGGAGCAGCCAGGATAACTGCGAGGAGGGATTGTAACATCGCCTCGACGGACCCTCCAGGAGGCCGTTTCTGGCTTCGGAATCCGTCGGCCATCGGGCACGCGCCCGACCGGAAGAACATTTGGCAACGGCACCCGGGGAGCCGCACTTCCGCCGACGGCCTGGACCCGAGAGCCACTCCTCTTCCCCCCCCCCCCCACTCCATCTCTCCGGCATAAAAACCTTACAGCGAATTCGAACCCCTCGATGCATCGAGATTCGTCCATACACTGTGCGGGCTCCGCTTCGCTGCCGCCCTTCCACCCTATCCTCACGCGCGCGTTCTCGTTATGACGCCCGTCGGCGAGCTCTCGTACACACGCCGGCTTAATATTGTTTTATTCCGCTGCAATGCGGATCGGGGAAAATCCGCGACTGGGCCAGCGGAGCTTGCATAAATGCGTTATTTCACGCGCTTGGGCTTCAGAGCAACAACAAATTCTCTCGCGAAGAGGCAGAAAAATCGATATTTTTCTTGTGTATTTTCATTGTTTATTTTTCGAGGTCTCTCGATGTTTTATTGATGAATCCGCTGATGGCCCCGCGGGATGCAGGGGGATTGATGGTAATCGGTGCGTACGCTTTACACGACTCATTTGATTCGCCATCGGAGCCGTTTTCATTGTGATGATCATTCGTGACGAGCCTTCGGGGAAAACATGACTGCGAATGTGTATCGATATAACGAGCCATTTTTTATCACTTTGTTCGTTCGGCGATAACGAAATTGGCGACTAAAAAAAAATTGGTTATTTCCATGGCCACCGTTCCATTTGCCTTTAGGACAAAATTCCGATTGGCTTTTTATGAAACATGCATTTTTACCTAAAAAAAAATGCAAAAGCAATTACCCCTTTACTTTTTTCATTGCCCGGGTAAAAAAAAAATTGGCTCTCCAACTTCGCATACCAAAAAAAAATAAATAATTTCTCGATCGATAACCAGACAAATTTACGAGCAGCGTCTAATTAGTATCCATCCTCGTCGAGTTGCGAACTCACCCGGTCGGTTAACGACGAAGATAAATAAAATCAGACACGGAAATAGCGGGGTTGGATGGAACGTTAGTTAGTCTGCGGCGGTACGAGGCGAGACACGAGTCGGCTGTTCGGTACGGAGCACAGTCGACCGGCGAAGTGGGATTTGAGTTTCGTCGGAATCGAGCGGGCCCCGCGATCGTGCAGTCGTAGGGGAAGCTAAGTTGAAGAGCGCGCAAATACGAGAGACGCCGTTACCTCTCGACTATCGCGCTGCCGTCGGGTCGTTTAATTAATGGATCGACACCGACGCCCTCGTCGAGCATCAACGACGTCCGAGTGCCAACGTCGAAACTCTCTATCTTTCGCGACTGCCAAGTGGCGATAGTTTAGCGTGTTTTTAATTATCGCGACGCTCTACCCCGCCCGTGTACATACGAAATACTACATGCGCTACTCGTTACCGACTGTCGTAGCTTGAAATTGGAAATATAAAAAAATTAAGATATTGTAACTCGAAACTTGGTCGTGAGTTGCTAAAGTAGTTTGAAATTTGAAATAAAAAAAAAATTAATGCAATTGTAACAGGAAACTTGGTCGCGTGTTTCTAAGTGTATTAACGAATTCCTGAATTCAGCTGCTGAGGTGAACTTACTAATGGCCAGACATTTAAGTCGAATCTAAAATCAAAGTGAATTAAAAAACCTGAAAACATTCATACGTATTCAGAAAAGTGAACGAATCATTTTCATCCAAAAAGAAGTTAGCTTTCCCGGAGATTTGTTGAACAATTTTATTTTTCATCAATTTGTTAATAATATTACGGAATTGTCATTATGCAAAATTCCTCTTTTTCGGCGCCTGAAATATACCCGATTTTTTTCAGATTTTTATACCACCAAGAAGTGTCTACAATTCCCTCTCATTCCTCTGAAACTGATGCGAAGTGAAACTATTCACAAAGACTGTTTTAATATCCGAGTTACTCATTAAGGTTCTCTCGAACTGTCCATCAATTGCCGAATCAAAGCCAACGACACTCCGGCAAGAAGTAAAATGTAACGATTAATCTGGACACAGCGCTCAGAATCACGAATCGGTCCGTCGAAGAGAAATGACGAACGAAGGACCACTTTATTCTCGCCGATATAAGCGCGGGGGAGATTTTGGAGGTAATAGGACGATAAACAGAAGTGGAAGGTACAGGGCAAAGCCGATGCGATGGTTCGAAGAAAAACAATAGAGGATGTTCCGAAGGAGTGCGACAAAGAAAAGTCCCGTCTGCCTCCGAGCCCCGCCGGAGGCGAATGTGAGGGTCCGCGATGTGGGGGTGGGGGGTGCAAGTTCGGCGAGGCAGCGAGGCAAGGGGGCCGGATAGTTTTCCGCATCTGTGCCCGCGACGCGATGTCGGCGGTAGAAGTGGGATCCCCTCAGTGCTAACCAACTCCTCGCCCGTCCCTCCGAAGTCTCACGGTCCGGGCTGAGGGCTGCAACCGGAGGCGCTATGAGGGAAGCAGCGACGTTAAGGGGGGCTAACGGGGAGGGGGGGGGGAAGTTGTCTTGAAACAACAATCGTGCGAGTTATCGTGCTTGCTGGCTTGCCTATCTCGCTCTCCCTCTCCACTCTCCAGTTTCTCCTCGCTCACTGCGTTCGAGGGCAAGACAAACAGTTTTGCGCCGTTCGACCGTCTCGAACTAATTAACGTGGGATTCTCGCGAGCATCGGTCTCGAACGAGTGAGCTTTTCTCTTCGGCCTATCCCTCGACTATCGTCCTCTCTCTTCCTCCCGCTTCTCCCCCCATGCTCTCGACTCTATGCTGGGGGAGTCGGTCTGGAATACTGTATAGTGTGTACGGCGAGTGAGAATCATAAGGGCGTACGCGGTCAGGGGCGGTAGTGGCAAAACGGGATAACCGAGTGATAAAGGCTGCTCCGGTGACTGCGGAATTATTAATTGACTGTCTGGTAACGAGACATTAAACATCCAATCATTATTGGAAGATGATAAGATTGGAGGGGTTGCACAGTAAAAAAATAATTGCGTACAATCGGAATACGAAGTGTCGTAAAAATAGTTTTGTTAAGTAAGTGAGAAACTCTTTTGTTCGGGTTTTAATATACAAACCTGACTTTCTATTTCCTGTGTCATTAACAATTAGTTTGTCCTGTTATAAAACTAGAGCCTGATGGAGCGATCGGAAAATAAACAAATAAAAAAATGTTGAAGTTTGTCGATAATATATTTTCTAAAAAGTACACACATTTTTTACTGTTTAGGCTTCGGGGTGGAATTATATTTTTTTGATTTGGGATTAGACGGCGTGTCAATGAATATTTCAGAGAATATTGTGGTACACCATTTTGCCCCGCATCGGCGGTTCACGGCGTTCCCGTTTCGCTCCGGGCTCTCCCACAAAGGTTACGCCCTTTGGATTCTTAGGCGCGAGTCATAAAACCGAAGCGAGCTCCATCCGAGAAGGATAATCGCATCGAGAGAGTTAAAAGCACGGATGAGAGGTACATTATACAGCGTTCCCCTTAACAGTTACAGAAGGCAAGTGCACGTCGAGGGAGAGATCGAATCGGCGAGTAATAAGCTTCGAGAGTGTGGTAATCCCATTATATCTCCTTTCTCCATAGGTTCGTAGGATTTCCGAGCCTGTCAGCAATTTCTTGTTTTTTTTTCTTTCGTCGATGAAGCGGGGAAAAAAGCTACCGTAGGCTATCGATGGAAATTCGCGGAAGACCCAGATTTACCTCGAACGATCGATATCCCAAGATCTTTCCACGAACGAGCCGTAATCCCCCCCTCCGTCCCTCAACCCCGGACAAAATTGATTCGATGGTCCGTTTGATAACATCGAAGGGTGCGTCGAGGGTTCGCTGACCATCGACCGGCGGAGTGCTGTCCCGATGAATAGAACTGCCCAAACATCCATTCCAATCCATTCATCCGCCAGTCCCTTTCATCATGAATCGCTGCTAATTTCTCCCCGATAATAAAAAGTGCTGACGGAAAACGTAATTTTCACTCGATTGAAACTCGAGAATAAAAGATCACGGCAAGAGCCCCATTGACCCCTGTATATATACATATATATAGCAGGCAAAACAGACGAGGAATGAGAAATGCGAAGAAGGAAGCTCGAAGTGGTTATTCGAGAGGCATCGGGAGTCAGCCCGTTCATTCGCACTCTTGCGCAACGTGAAACATTTCATTACGTTAAATTGCACCGAACGGGTGGAAAATCTTGGGGGTGGGTGTAAGGTTCGGGGTTGGGGGATGCGCTCGTTCCTGGAAGGGTTTCCATCGCCGCGTATCTACGGGGACGTGCCGTTTGCAAACCTGCCGCGAAGTAACTAAGCGAAAACGAGAAACTGGCGCGAGGGGGGAGGCTCGAGGAGGCGAGTTGGAAACGAGGGAAGGGTTGCTGGCAGAGAGCAGAGCGCATCGGGGATGGCAAGGGTGGGAAAGCGCGACGCTGGTGCGTGAAGGGTGGTTGAGAAGGAAGAGCTTTGCCGAAATGCCGAAGACGAGTGCGACTCCCCGAGAGCTTCGACATTA
Organism: Ichneumoninae sp. A BG-2022a; assembly: GCA_030522665.1. Lineage (NCBI taxonomy): Eukaryota > Metazoa > Arthropoda > Insecta > Hymenoptera > Ichneumonidae > Ichneumoninae sp. A BG-2022a. Next base: position 16,293 of record JAPYZC010000324.1, read on the forward strand.
CTCTTCCCATGTATCCCGTATCGGCACATTTGAAATGGAAATCCGCCCTAAAATGTTCCACCACCTCCCCCCCCCCCTCCTCTCTTTCTCTCGGGCTTCTCGCGCACGGTTTTCTTCCTGCGGTATATCCGGCGTGGTTTGCCACTGCACAATCTCGTCACCCTTCTGCATTTGGTACCCGACAATCTTCTCTCTTCCCGAAGTCTCGGAATGAGTTTCACAGCCAGAGCGCTTTTGGCCCGTGCGCCGCGTACGCGGATGTGTGCGCGCGGGGGCCTCGGAGTGTCGCACTCGCGGCAAAGCTTGCCGAAGGGTTTCATAACTCGGCCCGACACGTCCCGACGGCGCCATCTTGAAGGGGGGGGGGAGGGTTTCGTCTTTCCACTTTTAGCGTGTGCACAGCGGCGCGATACCCAAGCCAAGGCAGGCGGCGCGTGCACGAGGAGAACGGCATGTGCGATAAGGGGTCGTTTCGTGTGCGTGCAGACTATAATGTTTGGGGACGGCCGAGGGAAGAACGGGAGAGGTCGTTTCCTTCCCAGCTGGAGGGGGGCAGACGAATGACCGGAAACCATCGGAGCTTGAAGTTAAAAATTGAAAAAATAAAAAACAATTTAAAAAAATATTGCGACTATAGGAACTAGGGGAGAGCGGGGCAAAATGGCACACCGGGGCAAGACGGGATGATGAGACAAAACGCGATTCTCCAACAACTTTAAGATGATAGCGATGGTGGTACGTGAGACAAAACGGGTGTGAAAATCCAGATGTACACCGAAAAAAAGGTTTGGTAATATCAAACTAAGCTGCGGTTGCGGGTGGCGAAAGAAATATTTGGTCGACTGAAAGAAATTTTTAGTTGATTGAACGAATATTTAGTTGTTTGACCGAATATTTAGTTGGATTTAACAAACATTTTGTTCAATCGACCAAATTTTTCTTTCGCCATCTGCAACCGCAGCTTAGTTTGATATTACCAAACCTTTTTTTCGGTGTATCATTGAGACAAAAATGGGGTATCCAAAAATGATTGGAAAATTGAGTTCTGCCCTCACAATACCGTTTTGCCCTGCTGTGCCATTTTGCCCCGGTCTCCCCTAAATTTTGCGGGCTAGAAAAATGTATGCCTGTACCCCGTTTGGGGCTAAGAAATATGAAGCGTGAATTAATTTTTTTCAAAACGCCGTCCCGACAAGATTAAATGTAAATTACACGTCCCGGAAGAAAAGGGTTGAGCCCGGCGCCTTTACCTGCGTCGCGAAAGTTTAGTTGAAAGCTAGTTTTATTGGTAAAAAAAAAAAAAAATAGCTCCGGGGCTTTGCCCGCTCGGGCAATATTAAGCCTGAATCTCGAGGCAGGTTGAACCGTTTAAACCGTCTCCAGAACGTGAGACGGTGCGGCGGTCGTATTTCCTGCGCGAAAGCTCCTAGCGGTGGAGGCGAAAGACCTCGCCTCGCTAGTAGGTAAATACCGAGCGTAGTCAGCCGCGCCAGACTCATTTTTATTTTTTTCCCCTGCACTTTCCCTCTCGACTCTCCAGCGTCTCGGTCGCTCCGCCACTCTCCGCAGTCGCCGAGGAGGAGAAAAGAATACGCGACGAAAATGGGAAGAACGAGGGTTTTCGGGTGGGACGTCGCGCAAGACGTCGGCCGGCCGGGAGGAAATCGAGACGAAAGATTTTGGGATTTACCGTGGAGTAATGGGCCACGTCTCTTCCATGATCCACCTAGACGATGTGTCCCTGTCCCGGTTAAGGTGCACGGGAGGAAGAGACGAGAAAGTGAGGAAGCGGAGCAAATGCCGAATGTCGAGTGCCATGAGAGGGAAGGAGGGAATGGCAGCGAGACGAGACGAAGCCGGCTCTCTCGGAGGTAAATGGGGATCAGGATGAGAGGAAGAAGGAAAAGTCGGAGAGGTTTAGAGGGGCACGAGAGCTGGGTTCGCAGGATAAGCGTGAGATAGAGCTGTCAGGAAGAGGGATGAAGCCCGCGCGTGCTACAACCCCTCCGCCACCCCGCTACGTATAACACACTCTATTTCGTAATATTACAGTACTCGCGCTACGATACACGTACCCCGAAGATATAAACTAGAACGCGGACAATGTCTCCCGGCAGGATATTATAATTCATACGTATTCTCCGTGTTGTATAAATCCTGTACGTCCGTATAAATGCCTGCTTGTTGTACGCGTTAGTTATATCAGCGCGGCGAGTTTGCGATTTTACGAGCATTGTCCCGCGAGACTCGTGAGCCCTCGCACTTGTCCGGATGTCGCGGAAATTGATGACGCTCGTAAGTAAGCACCCATTAGACAGCATACGTGTTGCTCGATAAATCTAATTCATTTGTTGTCCAAAACAAAAAGGGAAACGACAGCAAAAAACGGAGAACCACATTTTCCGTGGAAATTTGTCATCGTCCATCCTTGACTTTTGGGTGGACGGAATTTTCGGGAGACACTTTCACATGAATTCAAATTTTTTGGTCCGTTATGGAAAATTTGGCCATCAATTATAATGATCATTTTTTTAGAACTGGTATGTAGAGTGATTATAATTGCCTGAGCAGACGTTGTTTTGAGCAAGTCAATTCTCACGAAGCGAGTTACCGGCTTCTTGCTTCAATAATTTTCCTTTTCACGTATTCTTCCAGTTCATTTAATTCATTTGTCGCAAAAAAAAATAAAACAACAACGAAACCTAGAATTAAATTTTCCGTAGAAATTTGTCATTGTTCATCTTGACTTTCGGGTGATAAAAGTGGACGGAATTGTCGGGAGACACTTTCACATGAATTCAAATTTTTTAGTCCAATTATGGAAAATTTTGCCATCAATTGTAGTAATAACTTAGTTAGAACTGGTATATACAGTGAGTATAATTGCCTGAGCAGACGACGTTTTGAGCAAGTCAATTCTCACGAAGCGAGTTACCGGCTTTTCCGTTTCGACAATTTCCCTTCTCACGTATTCTCCCCGTTCGTCTCTCCGTTAAAGTTACGAGAGCGCTGATGATTGTCTACGAGCCCTCTCGTTGGGCCCCTCGCTCGCACCGCGGCGTGTGTTTCAGAGATCTGCCGCCGAAACTTGTCGAGTTACCTGTATTCCGTATTAGCGCGTATGCGAGGCTATTACTTCGTGAAACTTGCGCCAACGCAACGGGAGCTTCCGGATGATACTTCTCCGTACACGTGTTCGCCGTAACACCTCGCACACGAATGCTTCATTGTTTGGCGTATTACGGCAGGCAACAACGAAAGCCACGAGGGAATTCTCACGTGGAATGAGCTTTCGAGCGTCGCTCCATTTTCTGAGTCCCCTTCGTTACGGAGAGTGGGGCAAAAAGGAACCCCGGGTCAAATTGGACCAGGACCTTCCATTAAAAACGAGACTTTTTTAAGTCCCGCAAAAAAATGTGTAAAACATAGTCCGTTTTGCCCCGATCTCCCCTACGTTTATGTTTATAAGGCGAAATTGATCCTTGTGTCTCTACACCAAGAAAAAATAATTTGTTTGACGGACACCGTGTATTTGGTTTAAGTCAAATTTATTTGATATTATAAAAATATTTATTTGATATAAATAAATATTTATTTAAATCAAATAAATATTTTACTTAATCTAAATAAACAGTGGCCGTCAAATAATTTTTTTTCTGGGTGTATACAGAGCAAAGTGGTGAATATGGCCCAATCCGATTAACACGTAAATCAATGATATGTGGACTGGTCCATATTCCCCCTTTTTAACCCAATCGTGCGAATTGACCGGCTAGGGAGATACGCAAAAAAAAAATAGAAAAAAGCTACGAAGGTACGTATCTAAGTCCGGTACGAACATCCATAGCACGCGTTCGCGTGTAACGGAAGCCATTTCGCGGGCACGGAAAAAGGTACAAAGTGAAATAAAATGCAGTGTAAGCGAGAGCGATGTGGGGAACGATTCGGAGAGCGGCAAACCAGTCGGCCAGCTGCGAAAACGATTGGATTAAGTCCGTGAGGGCTCGGTCGCAACGGTACTCGCGATCTCGGTCGGTGCCTGGCTGTATCGCGCGATCCTACTTTAGATTAAATTCCGAAGCAACACCACGGTTAGCCCGCCGGAGCCAATCTCGTTGCCTGCGAGAGACGAGATCCAGGCTTCTCTTGCCAAGGCGATTTGCACCTCTCTGTGTATGAGTATACATATATATACGTATATATGTGTATATATATATATATATTCCTGCAGGCTTTTTCACCTTTCCTTCACCTTCCCGGCGGCATAAAAGGGAACGTACTGTATTCCGAGGTATTAGCGTTTATATGCGCAACGCAGCTTACACTCGATCTCTGGAATGTCGGCGAAGTTTCGCGACTCGATCAACGTCATGTCGACCGTAGTTTATCTACTCCGCAACTTTTATTTCAATAGTTCCACGCATGTCTCTGACTATTTTTACTTAATTTCGTCGACGGCGCCGAGTCAGCACTGAATAGCTAAGATCTTATCCAGTCCACCGATAAATATGCTTATCATAATGAATTTATTTCACTCAACGATACTTTTTTTTTATTTTTACTTCCAACAATTTTTATTGGTATTGGAGTTAGCGGACTCCATCGTCGAGCGAACAAAACCTTTCCTCCTCGCCGAGAATCCAAGAGGTTAATGCACAATAAATTATTATATATCCGTCGACGGTCTTCGAACCGAGCGATCTCCAACCACTCCGCTCCAATTTGTCTACCGCGATCCACCATTCGCGAGTTCTTTTATTTTTCATCCCTTTATTCCCGATATTGCTTCCGTGAAATTATCGTCGCGGAATAACGTTATATCGCTGCGGGAATCTTTATAGTTGTATAAGCTCTCTCGGTACAGAAACGATTTCTCCTCTCGGGCATTATTTATCAAAGATTGTTCGTAACCGGGGTGGGTTATAAAATCGGATTTTCCGAGATTTACGAGAGAAGGAAGTGGGCCGTTCGGTGGCTTCGTCGTTCGCCTATACAATGCACTATAACCGGTGTTGCAGTGGAGAAAATTATCTCCCTCTCGCTCTCCCACTCACCCCCCCCCCCCCTCGTTCCGGAGAGTGAGAGAGGGCGTTTGGCCGAAAGCTCGTAGCACAGCGATAACCGCGAAAAGGGGGATGAATCCAGAGCCATTTCTCAGAGGGAAGCGAGAGCGGGCGGCCTCGCGTTGCCAGAGGTTTCCGAGGTATGGGCTAGTCGCAGCTACTGCTACCGTAGCAAATTACTCGACGATGGCAATTAATAAAGCCCGTAATGGCGTTGCTTGGGGACCGCTGGTATCGCTCGCCGCTGGTTCTCCGCACCGAGCCGGCCTCTGTATTACCCCCGGCTCTCGTTCGCACTGGTGTAGGCCAGAGCACCAATGTTGCCCCCCCGCCTCCCCCGCCTCCCAACCCCACCAGCTAGTCTCGTCCTCATTAATCACCTCAACGAGTGCTTTTGTTAACGCGACCCGTCGTCTCGTGACGTTGCTGCTTTTACACCCTTTCGCCTCGCGGAACTGGCGGCACGTACTCCACCGCTCGACTACTCGAGCGTTATCTACTCGTGTTGAATAAAAAGGTGGAAAAAAAAAAATCGAAAAAAAAAATACGGCAACGGAGCGCCGGGAGTGAAGAAAAGCGTGCGAAGGGCATGAAGAGGCGCTCTCCGAAAGGCCGGAACAAGCTCCTCGGTTAGGAGCGGCTGGGCGAGAGCCGCAGACATCCAGACAGAGGCGAATTTTGTTACGCAACGGTGATTACGCTTTTTCTAGCGCGGAGCGAATGCAGCGACTTTGCGCAGGCGGGCTCTGATATAAAATTGTAGAATAAAGCGGGGAAGTTCCAACGGGGTGGAGGAAGGATTACAAAATAAATAAATAAATAACAAGTGAAAGGGCGCTCTGGAAATTCATTCGAGTTCCAGTTTCGAAACTTTCTTGCAGGTCGAACCGTAAACAAAAAAAAGTTAATTAACGAAAATGTTCACAAAATGTTTGGAGGGATTTCTATATGTATGTGGTTTATTTGATGTAAAAGAAAAAAAATTTTCGATGCTTTAGACAAATGACTGCCGAAGGGAAAAGATGCGATAATAATCATATCGGTGGCCGAGGATCAGATTCTCGTATCCCACACCTTAAAACGTGTGAAACACGCCCTCTTCTCTCGCGGCAGGCAACATAGTAAAAAAAAAAAAAGAATAAATAAAAAATACAAAGCCCCGTCAGCTTCACCTAGGCACGGCTAGGTGTGAAAATAAGTTTAAAAAAAGTGTCTCGAAGAAAAATGGTGTAAAGACGCGTTTGATAGAAGGTTGGTGAAATGGGGGATGAGGCGAAAGACGAGATACGAGATTGCCGAAGCCAGGCGTTCACCCGCCGGTGTTGGTTTCGCAACGCGGAAAATCCACTCTGGCGCGGGGCTCACGGGGATGTGTCAAGGGTTACGCCAAGAGAGAGAAAGAGACGAGGAACGAACGGTGGAACAGGACGAGGAGAAGGATGGGACACAGTAGGAATGGATGTCCGACTGGCGAGAGCGAAATCGTTCGGGTAATCCGACCACGCGCCCCGGGTTACGTATCCAGCGATACATAGATATAGCACGCCGTTAATAGTACAAGATAGTAGTGTACGCGTGTTACGTACACGTGTAAGGGCGGTCGAGGTACAGAGCGGACGTGGTGCCGGGTAGGATACGTGCTGGATCCACGGGCCACCGGGTGTTCCCCGCGGGACACATCGGAAACACGAGACGGGGACGGAGGAAAGAACGCTCGTCATTCGGGAGGCGCAAACACCATCCGACCTCCGGTCAACGACATTCCACAGTTTTACCAGGAATTTTCCTCTCGATACAAACCGCCAGGAATTTCGATGCATTTTTCGACGAAATTTTAGCATCGAACCTGTATCCTGGAGGAAATAACATGCGACGCTGTAGCGTGACAAACGTGACTGATAAGAAAAAGTTACCGAGATGATTCAGAAACCCCAAATCAACTCATGCTTTATTTTCAAACAATGAGATTGGAGGTTTAACGTTAAGAAAACCTTTAAATTTTGGTCGTAACCAACTATGGCAACATCGAACTGTAGTAATTTACGCAGAACTTTCGATATTTATGCGTGATTTAATTGCAGCTCTATAAATAAATATTTGTAATCGGCTATATCAATACGGGAACAATATGGGTGATAAGGCCATGATAATAATGGTAGTCGATTAGGCCTAGAGAATCATAGCGTACAAAACATGTCTTAGTATATTTTATGTTGTCTACATGAGCTACAGAAATACAATAATTACCTCAAATGTCAAATGTTTTAGATGCCTCACTAAAAACAACACGGTTTTGCTGACCATATCACCCGGAAATTGCGGCGAATATGGCCACGTGTTATATCGTACTGACCCTTGCACATACAATCTTATAATTTTCCGTTGCAATCATATTCCATCCACATAAACTAAAAACTGTGCAAACTGCAGCACCATTCGTTTGTTGCGTTGAAAGATGTAATGGGTGGCCATTACAGTCACGTGGCCATATAACCCAGACTTACCCTACTACGATTTCAGAAGAGTTTCTCTGGTACAGAAAATAAAGGTCAATTTTTGAGATTTTCCCTCGCACCAATGCTCCAAAATTTATATCAAGGTAAGAAAAACCTATAAAGTTAAGGAAAATTAGGTATAGCCCTGGTCAGCCGAGGAGGCTTGACCTTATCGCGAGATGAACACGAGGCTTGCGACGATTGAACACCCGAGGAGGTTCGATCGTCATGGTGTTTGGTATAGGCTCGACTGATGGGAAATCGCCAGAGGTCTGGCGGTCGCTGAAGCAATCTATGTCCTCATTGATATGGACGGAGGAAGGAACGCTCGTCATTCAGGAGGCGCAAACGCTATCCGACCTCTGGTCAACGACATTCCAGAGTTTTACCCGGAATTCACCTCTCGATATAAACTTCCAGGAATTGCAATGCATTTCTCGACGCACTTTTACCATCAATTCTTTATCCTCAAGGAAACAACATGCGCCTCAGTAGTGTCACTCATGACCGTTCTTTGACCGATGATAACGGGGATTTACACTTTGTAACGCGACAAACCTAAAGGATAAGAAAAAATATACCGAGACCTCTTAAAAACCCAAAATGAACTCTTTTCGCCTCAGCCATACACACACTGAGAAAAAAAAATTGGTTGGATTAACCAAAAGTTCCGGTGACATACGTTCAAAGCAAACATATGTTTAGTACAAACAAAGCATTCTTTTGTGAAACGACTATTTGCTTCAATTTATTCAAAATTTGTTGACCGAAACGAACATTTTTGTTGTACCAACAAAATACACCTTCGAACGTATGTCACCGCGCATTTGCTTAATTCAACCATTTCTTTTTCTCAGTGCAGTCGGTTTCGAAACTCCGAACCTGTTATACTGCGATCTTAGAACAGTTTCACCGCAGGAAATAAAAGTCAGTTTTGGAGATTGTTCCTCGCACCAATGGCCCAAAATGTCCATTAAGGTAAGTAAAGCCCGTAACGTTGAGGGAGGTTAGGTATCGTCCTAGCTGACCCGGGAGGTTCGACCTTATCGCGGGACGAAGACGAGGCTTGCCATGATTGAGCACCCGAGCAGGTACGATCGTCGTGGTGTTTGGTATCGTCTCCACCGATGGGAAATCGGCGGTGGTCTAGCGGTCGATGAAGCAATCTATGTCCTCATTGATATACCACCCAGCCGCATACATATGTATTGTATGTTTGCATCTAGACAAGCCGGAACGTTCGGAGCAGTCTATTACGCGGGAGTACAGCTACCACGTACGTATACACGATCGGTGCGGCGACGGGTAGGAAGGAAGGAAGCTTGTCGGTTGGCGGGCGGGAGGAGAGCTTCGCTTCCACACTCTGACTGAATTAGGAGGATTTCACGGTCTCGTGCGGTGAGACGTACGTCGCTATGCGCCGACGACTGGAACGACAGACGTATCACGCTGTTTCACCGCGGCATCAGCGAGGAGCAGGTAGCACCGCTGTGGATCAGACACGGACAAGCTTGTCTCAATGTTTTCACTGCATCGAGGAACGACCCAAGCGTGTCGCACTATAATGAAGCTGCAAGTGGAAACTGGGTAGTTTCGCTCGAAGGAAATAAATGGATCTCTTCGGGGAATTTTCGGTAGCGAGGCGGACGCATCGCGAGAACATGGCGTAGGGCTAGTAGATGGAACCGGTGTGGGTCAGACGCCGAGTAGAAGTCACTTTTAGGGGTTTTGAGTCGTGATGTGACTGCATCTGGTGGTTAAACTCTGTGTATCTCGTGGTTAACTCGTGGTCCCTTCACTGTCAGAGAAACGTATTTGTCTATAGGTTTTTGCCCCCATAGGGGCGCCTGATAGTGAAGGACCGTGTATCAAACTGCTCAATGACAAATCAGGAAATTTGTATCTCGTCGGAAGATTTCTGGCTCAGGAGAAGAACTGTTCATTTTTGACATTTTTTTGCTTCCTAAGCTTCGTTTCGGTGAAATTTTTTTTTTCGAGATTTCAATGCAAAGAATTGAAACCGGTATAACTCGAGAATGCCGATCGAGCTGAAATTTCACACATGTTTCTTTGAAATTTCATTTTAAAAATGTCAGTTTTTTTTGTACCCGATTTTTAATTTAATAAAAATGTCTGTGCGCACTCTAGCTCTTACATTTTTTGTGTACCTTAAGAAAAAAATGTTCCACGTATAGACAATGCTTTCCAGTTTCAAACAATCTGCAATCCGCTCTAATGCATGGTTCGTCGGTGGCTCAACGCCACAAAGACCGATCGGCCGTAGTCCGCAGCACACATTATACAATTTTCCAGTTTCGGAACAACGATGCATCCATAGATAATGTCGCCTATTCAGCGAGATCGCGTATGGAGCGCGTACGTCTGTGTGACCGGACGTTGTTCGTTCGGTAAACGGGGTACCGCGTGGTAGCGCTGATCGACGATCTCTCCTGGCAATGAGGTTGGTATCGTACTGAATGACACAAAGGCACAGCAGGATCAAATCGCAATTCCGAAATATACTATTCGATCTCTGACGCTTTCTCTCTCGACGTATAGATGAGCCGGTCGTGCAGTGGCGTTGGAATATTTGTCCCAGCGGCGGCGGGGAGGGGGTAGAGGAGGGGAGGGGGGTGGGGTCTACCAACAGAACACGGTGCAACATCAAAGCCCGATCTCTCGTTGACGTCGTCGTGTAATAGTCCGACGGACGAATTAATTGCGACCGCGATGGTAAACGCGCCGACTCCCGGGGAGGATCGGATCTCCCGTGCACGGATTCGAACGGATAACCCCGGCTTTAGCGCGAATGCAGCGTCACGCGGGCGAACGAGATCACTATGATATCGCACGCCCGCGTCCAGGGGAGCGGCGAGGGAGGATCGACTGAAAATGCACGACCGAGGCACGTAGAAATTTGGTCCATTTCGAAATTGCGTGTGATCACATAGACCGCCGAGCCTTCGCCAGAGGGTCGAAGCTGCTCAAGCGCACACGGTCTAACCCTTCGTTTAAGCCGTGCCCTTTTATTCAGATTTTGCGCGACGGACTTAACCCGAGGAATTTTCCAATATGAATTTATATTTAGAACAATAAATAAAAAATAAAAGATTTTTTTTTCTTTTTTTTTTGCATTATTTAAATAATTTTTATTGAACCGGTCGCCATGCTGGGTAAAAATTTTATCGAATTTTTCGCGCCGCGGAATATCGTCAACCAGATCATCTGGTTGGTAGTGTTCAATCGCAAAAAATTCATCTCCGTGGACTCTGTATGTTCGATAATTATCTTCCATGGTTGAAACACATCAAAATTCAAATTCAAATGATCAAAACTCATCGTCGATGTATCGCGACGAATCCGAGGAATTTTCCAATGTGAATATATATTTAGAACAATAAATAAAAAATAAAATAAAAATATTGTATTTCTTTTTTTTTGCATAATTTAAATAATTTGTATTAAAAATCGGTTGCGGTGCTGGGTAAAAATTGTCTCAAATTTTTCGCGTGGTTGGTCGTTTAATCGCAAAAAAAATTCATCTCCGTGCGTTCGATAATTATCCTCCGCGGTTGAAACAGAATTCATCGTCGATGTACGATTGTGTTTCGTTGCGAGCGCGATGCGCGATGGGTCGTCGCACGGATATTTTCCGACCCTATCTCCGGGGCCGGCGCCCGCGAAATTAAAATTCCGACGGGGGTCTCGCGGCCTCGGAGAGCGACGGGGGCGCAGGGGGGCGTCGTTCAACGGCCGTGTAAATGCGCTTTAATAATAATGTAAACGGGTAACGAATGGGAGTTAACGGGCGACCGAGTCACCGTGAAACGATGCGTTCTAGTGCCGCGGCACGAGGGAGAGCAGTTTGGTGGTGAATCGATCGGAGAGGGAAAAGCGAGAGTGAGGATTTAAGGGGGCGGGTGAGGGGGAGGGGGGGGCAGGTCGCACGGTCCGCAAACGTGTTCGAAATCCGAAGTTGAACTCTGCCCGAAAACGCCGCCCGAGCGTTTTAGTAGGAGGTAATACGCATAATTGTATAAAATTACGATGAGCACACCCTCTCGGAGGTCCCCGCGTGAGGCTTGCAAATGATTGTCGTCGGGCTTGCAGGAGAGGACGCCGGAGAGGAAAAACCCCCGGGGATTTTCGTACAGGTGGGTCGGAGCGAGAGTGGACGGCGAGGAGGACGGAAGTAACAATTTTCAGAGGAGAATCGTCCAGGCACGAGTGAACACGGTAACCGGTGAATTTTCACCCTACCGAAAAAGCCCTCCCTCAGGCCCGACGCTTCGCACAAACTACCACCAATTTCCTCGCGAGATACTTTGAACCTCGTTAAGCGCTTTCGGAATGAATGAATTTACAATAATTTGCTATTAACGAAATTATACCCGGGGATTGTCGTGGCGGCTGGGGGGGGGGGGGCGCAGCACGCGATGGGAATGTTTGTTTCCGGTACAATCGGTCCCAAAACTCCCACCGTGCTGCTCAGCGTCGAAAATGACTGGCTCGAATTTCCGCCCCTCCGCTCTTCGGGCTACTTTGCTCGGAACCCCTAATTATCACTGCGATAACTCGGGTGACTAAATAACTAAGAAAAAATTATGGCAGATTTGAAACAATCGCTTTGCGGCTTTGGCCTCGAAGAAGCATGACCCTAAAAATATCTGCATGAGACCAAATTTCATCAAGTTATAACTGCTGTATTTTGCATCGCACAAACTTTGCTCGAGGAAGTTCACTTGGAGAATAAAATTGTATAAGTGAACAATTGTTTATTCTTCCTACAACCGTGCACTGATAGAGACTTGCCAAAGATGAAATTTGATGTCATGCAGATATCTTCAGGGTCATGAAGAAGTTGCTCCAAAAAACCATCGGATTGATCATAAATCGACGGCGAAAGTGGAGAGTGTAATTCGTCTTAGCGATGGAAAGAGATTTGATTTAGCCCAAAACTCCCACCGAGCTCAGCGCCGAAAATCACAGGCTCGAATTTCCGCCCCTCCGCTCTTCGGGCTACTTTCCTCTGAACCCCTAATTATCACTGCGATAACTCGGGTGACTGAATAGCTAAGAAAAAATTATTACAGATTTGAAACAATCGCTTTGCGGCTTTGGCTCGAAGAAGCTGGTCCAAAAAACCATCGGATTGATAATAAATCGACGGCGAAAGTGGAGAGTGTAATTCGTCTTAGCGATGGAAAGAGATTTGATTTAGCCCGTCGCGATGGGGGAAGCTTTTTTACTCCACTGGCACACGCGATCGAGGGGTCGGTACGATCAATTTTTTTTTTTCTTGTCTTCTATTTCTTCTGCTTCTGTTCCGAGTAAATTTCACGCGGCTAACCGAGTTTCAATTTTCTCGTTGCCAGCGGTGCCGAAACCGTCGTAGTCGTCCCGGAGCTTCCCCGACGGCGCCGCAGTCTCGGCGGGCTCGACTTCCGGTGAGACGACGGGCCCCCCGCCGATCGAGGGAGTGCCGCTCTCTTTTTTTTACCCCCCTTTCATCGCGCTCCCCGTCGATGGGTTAGGAAAGCCTTCCTCGAGAGGACATACGAATCGATCGATCTCGTTTTCTCGAGGACCAACGAAGGCGAGTGAGGGAGAGACGTTCTTAGGGAGGAGAGAGGGGGGGGGCGTCGAAGAGCGGCAGGGTTCTTCAAACCCCACCCCCTCCGCTCGAGCGAGCGATATTGCCAATTTCGATATCACTCTCATTTCCACGAGGCGAAGCGCGCTCCCCTCTTACACTCGATCCAGGCGAGAGGGAAAATTGTTGGGCCGAGATGCAAGATTGAAGCGTGCACGGAATTCCTATAGAACCTCGCCGAGAACTCAACCCCCTCCCCCCCTCCGCCGCCGATAGCTAGTACAATAAACTTCGTCTCGTGAAACAGAAACGCTTTATCACCATTATCGAGATACAAATTGTATCTGAGACCGCAACGTTCTTCGGATTTTTTTTTATTGTGTTTATTTCCGACTGCGATTTGGATTATTGGATCATGCGGAGGATAACGGGAGAGGAGGTTGAATTTCCGTGTGCCGGGGCGATAAGAGCCCCGAGCCAAAGGTGCGGTAGCAGAGACACCTGTTAAATAGTTTCAACCGTTAAATTCGGACCGGGAGCGCTGTCCCTACCCGCAAGATCATTATCCCGAGGCGAGAAGGGACGCCCACCTAGCTTTCCGAAAACGTTTGACTATTGAATCCTCTGCCCGAACCCGGGGATATCCGGCTCGCCTCGGCGAACCCTTCCGACCTTCGTAATCGAGATTGGCTCACCTCGAAGCTCCCGCGGAGGACATGACCAGCGAGGGAGCCTCGGGTGGAAAGTTCAAAGTGAGGCTGATATCGGCGACTCGGTGTGAAAGCGACCGGGATAGCGGTGGCAAAAGTCACACCCGGACTGAGGAGAGCTGAACGATATTCAAACGGAGAATAATTATGCAGATTGCTGAAATAACACCGATCTCCTCTTACTTCCCACTTGAGTGTTAATTCCAGGTGTTCGTTATTCTATGAATTCAACCTCTGGATATAAAAAACCAACCCTTCATATGGCAGACCTCTAGCCAGCTGCTACAGGAAAAAATTGCCATATCACGCTAATTACCCCAAATATGATGATTTGATCCGATCGGAATGTTTTTTTCTTAGCAGTATTTCGTCAAGATCTCAAATAATCGCAGAATCTGGCAATTTTAGCTTCTCCGATACATGCATATGATTCCCAGCGCTGCAGTAAATCCGGAGGGCTGACGAGTATCATTATTGTCTACCCTACAAGCTGTTTCAACCTACTACGTCATTATCGAACGGCGCGCATCTGCACTGTTCGCTGCAAATCGAGTGGTAATGTACGAGAATATTTTGTACGTGATTCGCAGTGAATCTCGAATATCCTCACACCACACCCTAATTACCCCAAATATGATGATTCGATCCGATCGGAATGTTCTTTTCTTTCCGGTATTCCATCAAGATCTTAAATGACGGCAGGATCTTGTAATTTTAGATTGTCCAAGACATGGATATGATTCCCAGCGCTGCAGTAAATCCGGAGGATCATCGAGTATCATTATTGTCTACCCTATACGCTGTTTCAACCTACTACATCATTGTCGAACGGCGCCCACCTGCACTGTTCGCAGCGAATAGAGTGGCAAGGTATGAGGACATTTTGTGCGTGATTCACAGTGAATCTCGAATGACGTTACTAATTACCCCAAATATGATGATTCGATCCGATCGAAATGTTCTTTTCTTGCCGGTATTCCATCAAGATATCAAATGATCGCAGGACCTTACAATTTTAGGTTGTCCGAGACATGGATATGATTCCCAACGCTGCAGTAAATCCGGAGGGCCGACGAGAATCATTATTGTCCATCCTACAAGCTGTTCCAACCTACTACGTCATTGTCGAACGGCGCGCATCTGCACCGTTCGCTGCAAATCGAGTGGCAAGGTATGAGGACATTGTGTGCGTGATTCGCCGTGAATCTCGAATGTCGTTACACCGCTGCCCGGACTAACGACGGAACACTGCAGTGCTTCAGCCTCCCCAATTCCTGCACCGTGTCTCCGAGCTCTCTGTGTATCTCTCTTCGTTCGCGGTTTAGCCACTAAATTGGCCAGCATTAATGCCACCGCAGCGGTTCAATTTCTCAGGGGTTCTCACTATCCTTACCGCAATCCATTTTGGCTCGAATCAGCGCGCGTTTGATGCTGCAGCTCGGATTACCGCGGTTCAATGTGCGAACACTGCGCCCCCGATGAGATGTAATTGGCCGTGACACGAGATCGAAAGCGGGCCGGCATGGAAGCACTGAAAGAGCTTCTTAACTCCGCAAAGTTTGCATGGAGCGGCGGAGACGTGTACACGCGGATGGCTGGAAGTGTGAGGGAATAAATAAAGCCGGTACGGTCGATGCCCCGGTTACCGACCTCCGGACCTCGATACACGGCGATGTTCACCTCGCCGCGATAAAATTGACCGTCCCGGTGCAATATCCGGCGGCTCGGTGGCGAAAAGTGCTTACCAAACTGGTCAACTTCACCGTGCGCGGTAGCTTTGCCACTCGCTCCGTCCCGCTCTCTAATCTCGTTAGAGAGATTCGACCGGCGCCTTTGCGGGAGCGAGTCAACGATCATGAAAGGTATCGGCGAAAAAAAAAAATAAAATAGAGAGAAACGAGAGAAAGAAAGAGAAAACGGAACGGAAGGGGAGCGGCTGAGCTTTCGCGGAGGGGCTTAAGGACGGTTTAAGCGCGGACGAGCTGGACCCTTATTGGCTTTGGAAGCCTCGAAGACTCGGCAGCACGATCGGTAACGCCGGCCAAGCCACAACGGGAGAACGGCAAACTTCGCGGCTGGCCCGGTCGGAGGGAGTGATACGGGACGTCGTGAAGAAAAAAAAATAGAAAAGACAACAAGATCCGAGTGAGGAAAGTATATAGGATACTCCGGTGTGTGTGTATATAGCTGCGGTGCCCGCGGGCGCAATAACGAGGGAAGATCTTCGCCGGAGCAAAGGAAAAAGTCGGAAAGACGGGAGAGGGAGAAAAAGAGCGGAAGATGATTTCTTCAGGGGGTCAAAACGGAGTGAGACTTTGCTCTTCCGGGCTTGGCCACAGCTTGCGACGAAGACATCCCGACAGAGGGGCTTCGGCCTTGACGGGAAACGACTCTCGGTTAGGCACTAATCAATTTCCACTCACCGACATCCTGAGATCCACCCCAAGTCCCCAGCTGTGCCTGTCGCGCCAGCCTGGACAGTGCCTCCACGTAGACGCGGGACGCTGCAGCCGCTCCTGAAAAACAACGAAAAAGACCAATGTAAAACACACGAATCACCCTCTTGTTCGGTATAAAATCACAAAAATTTGCAATTGCAATGTGAAAACATAATTCGATGCGACAATATACACTAGATCGCTTCGGAGTCCACCCAGAAAAATAATTTATTTGACGGCCACTGTTTATTTGGTTTAAGTAAAATATTTATTTCATTTAAATAACTATTTACTTAATAAAATTAAATATTTATTTCAATCAAATAAATATTTTACTTAAACCAAATAAACGGTGGCCGTCAAATAAATTATTTTTTTGGGTGTCCGTGATTTCCAACTCGGCCGCGATAAATTCAATGAGTATTACATTTGAGAGAGTCGGATTTTCGGATTTCATAGCTCTTCACCGGGGAGAGATCGTTCGAGCGAGAAAACACGCGGAAAAGATTGGAGCAGGGAAGACTGGGGTAAAATGGCATACTAGATTCCCGAAAAATTCGCGGGACCACTGGAGAGACTCCTTGAGGCGAAACGTCAACAGTGGAGACGATGCATATACCGGTTATGATGAATTTATTGTTGTTTTCCAGTAAATAGACTGAGAAAAGAATCTCGGAAAAACTACCAAGTTATATGGTATGTTTCGACCAGGCAACATCACCAGCAGCGCCACCACTAGCGATATGCGAAATTTTCACAGGTGCGATAGCATTTTTCACCCAACCCATATGGTAATTTTTTTCCCGAAGGCGAGCTGGCAAAACGTTGCGTATTTGGCAGCTTGTACGAATTTGGCTATCAAATTTTAACACGGATAAAACGAAATTCAATTACTATGACTGAGAATTTCGTGGATAAAAACTGAGAATTTTATCAGACAAATTTTGTATTTATTTATGTATGCATAAAAAAAATTTTACATATACCGGTATGACGTGCAAACGGTCCGCGATCGCAGCGTCACCGATTGCTATCTTTTCCAGTGAGAAGAATTTATATTCTTATATTGTTATATTGAGAAGCCCTTATATTCTAGAAAAAATTATGGAATATTCGGGGTAATATCTGCAATAACGAAGATGACTATATTTTCGAGCAGAATGCCTTAAGTTTAATACAAATGTTTACTTCCCATATATCAGAAAGTCCTGTCGAATTTACCAGATTTATGTTAACTTCCATGAAATCCTTCTTCGGAGAAGGATTTGATGGTGCAGTCAATTCGTTGATCCGAATTCAGCCCCGCGACATTCATTCCTCAACTGCTCCGTTTTGCCCCGTTCTATCCTATAAGTGGAATCCCCATGGTTGTCATCGAAGTAGAACGGAAAGGCAACCCCTCGCATTCTCGTTAGGGTGTTATGGGGTAGAAGAAATTGGGACTATCGAAGAACGTCGTACGGGGCTTTCGTATTTTCCCCATTTTCTCTATACCTCGCGTTTCTCCGGGTTCGTGCGGGCGTTGAAAATTGGTGGTGTGTACCTTGTTTTCCCCTTCTTCCCTTACAGTAGGAGGGGGGGTTATCCTCTCTCATAAATACGAGGGTCGTGAAGCCCAGCGCGGCGCGTGCTGCTTTCGGCATCGCCCGTAAGAAAAAGCCGGAAAGTTTAAGCGTGCCACGCAGGCCATCCCCGTTCGGTTTGTCTTCCTGTCCTCTATCTCGAAGGGTGGAACGCGCCCCGAGCCGGCTACGCGCGTACGATAGGCTGGATGTTAGTTTGTCCCGTTCGGGGCTCGGCTTACCGACGGAAGCTCGGGGCAGGAAAGGGAAGGGCACTCGCCGAACACCCTCCATTAAAATCCACTACACTCAATCTCGCTCGAGAGAAACTCGAGAGTTCCGCGCTGAAAAGCGAATCTCCAACGAGCCATCAATTCGATCAATTCAATTTCAACGAATTGCCAAATGGATTTCGTCAAACGTCTGTTATTCGAGGTTTAACGGACAGGGGAGAGAGCGGAGAGCGTCCCGACGAAAACACCCTCCGACACATTCCCCAGGTACTTTTTTTTCGTCCCTCCGTCGTTCGTTCCTTGAGAGCCGCGGAGGCTGGTCCGGTGGAGGGACGGAAATGGGAAAAAAAACTACCCCCGCGTATTCGCCATTACCACCCTCCGGAGGAGAATCGCGCGAAGGCGACGGACGGGAGTTACAAGCGGGACCGGCGGGGGAAGACAAAAGCGTCGCATTAACCGAACACTCCGACGGAATTCTAAATGCCTTCGCGAATTCGCTGCGGGTTGACACCGGAGCGCATCCCGTTTGCGGATATATCTGTAGATACTTTTCGGTGGTATATTGGATGTCGATCCGGGGAACGGTGACTGATACGGGGCTTTCATCACCTCCGAACCTCCGAAGGTAGGGTAGAGCGGGGCAAAATGGGGCAACGGGGCAAAACGGGGTTTTTGGGCAAAACGTAATTTTCCAATAATTTTTGGATCCCCGAATTCGCCTGATACATCAGGCTTTTCTGCCCAGTTTTGCCACCTTGTCCGATCCAAAAATGATTGGAACATTTAGCTTTGCCCAAAAACCCCGTTTTGCCCCGTTGCCCCATTTTGCCCCGCTCTCCCCTATATAAGCGTCCTCTCGGCTTCCGAGAGGGAAGAGCCGAATCGTGAGGGACGACGTGTCGACCCAGCCCTAATAAGTGAAAACCGATCTTCGACCCGGGAGACTTTACTTATCGTTCGATTAGGGAAAAAGGTACCTCTGTAGTTCGAGAATGAAATTTGAAGGGTGAGGAGCGTTAAATTAATCTCGACGATTAATCCCACAAAGCCTCCACAGAGAACAAAAAGCGGGCTAATTGAAAGCCGCTGAAAAACCGGAAAGGCATAAATATCCCGTTGCGGAGCGTTTCTCCCTTCGTTATAATTTTTTTTTTTTTTTTTCCTCGGTGAAACTCTAGCAGCGGTAGTTATTATTCAAGCCTCGTCTTCTCGAAAGCTCGGAGTATGTCGTCGGGAGGCGAGAAATAGAGGCTGAAGAAAAAGGTCTCCTTGTGCTTCGAGTCCTATACGAGTAGGGTATTAACGACTCCCTTCCGTCACCGAGCCACTGCGTAACTCTCGGAGTCTCTCCTTTATACGCACGACGACGAGAGCGTGAAAGGAGCCGACGGACCGGGGAAAAAAAGGGGGAACTTCTGTGACGAGAGCAACCTTACAAGGGAGTGCGTTTGCTGCGACGTAAGACACGATCGTGGAAACCGGCAGCAGTGACTCTTGAATACTTCGCACCCCCCCTCTTGAAAAGAATTTATTATTATATATATATATATATGTATTTTTTTTCTCCCGCGAACTCTTTCCAGGAGGGTCGACTCCCACCTTAATTCTTACGGGCAAGTTTCACCGGTTTTTAAAATATTTTATTTTTTTATACATTTAATTATTTATTAATATATTTTTTTTCTCGGGCCTTTTAAGCAGCTTGCGGATTCTCACGATGCTGTGAAGGGACACTTATCAGCACGTTGGGGCAGCGGCACGGGACGCGCGACTGTAACGAAATCCCCCTCAGTCCTCTCGTAATTCATTGTCGATAATGGAAAATTAATTAGGATTTCCGTGATTCGCGAACGGTTCACGGCAGCGTGTAATGATTGCCGGCCAATTTCACGACTCGCTGCGAGCCTCGCACGGTGGTACATCGAAATCGCATTGTAGAATATAAACTTTACACGATGGACAATTAAAAAGTATTTAATTGCTTTTAATTGAGCGTCGTTTTCGACGTTCTATTGGATGATACTTTGCGGATCCGATTGTTTCGCGGTTTATGGATTCGCGGGTCGGGCGACTCAGCTAGACACTGAAACTACTTCGAATCAACTAGGTTTGTGGGTAATTTGTCCCGGGAACCGAGGGGGCAAAATGGACCGGTGTCCATTCGAGATGGGATATTTTTTTTTTTAATCCCCACAACATTAATGAAGTTGGTCCATTTTGCCCCACGCGCACTTATCGCTATCGAGGAAGAGGTTCGGCAGAGAAGAGCTGACCTTCGCCCTTTCCGTTCAACTTCTCGGATGGGCGTCGGTGTGTACCGCAATTCAGCCGGCCTAGCAGAGCAAATTAAGCTCGGAGCGAAGGTGAGCGAACAAGGCAACCCTAGCCCGGAATGAATGGTGGGGGATCGTTGGTCTTCTGAACTGTAATGGAAAAGTTCGCAGTTCGGATGCGGACGAATTGGTCCCGTAGCAATCCACGAACCCTATATTTTCACCCCCCCCCCCCTTCCCTCTTCTCCTTCCACCACTTTTTCCACGAGAGTACCAAAAGACGCGCCCAAGAAGAACTTCACCGTCTGCTACTTGATCCCCTCGAATCGAGACTCGAATCCACGCTCTTCTAGAACTCATTCCCCAAAAATAAATTTTTAAAGTCCGAATTCAGTAAATTAGCGCCCAATGATTTTTTTTTTCTCATTTTTAGACTCAGCGATAGATCATGTTTTTTTATCAATCTCGGCTACCCGACACACCGATTTTACGAAAGATTTCTCGAGGGTTTCGTTAAAACGTCGAATGGCAGATTGGATTGAAAAAGTACGCGCCCAAGAAAAACTTCACCGTCTGGTACTTGATCCATCGAATCGAGACTCGAATCCGCGCTTTTCTCAAAAAAAAAAAGAAAAAAATCCGACTTCAGTAAATTAACGACCAATGATTTTTTTTTAGGTTTTTAGACTGATCTATGGATTATTTTATTATCAATCTCAGCTACCCGACACACCAATTTTACGAAAGATTTCTCGAGGGTTTCGTTAAAACGTCGAACGGCAGATTGTATTGAAAAAGTACGACACCGCCGAGCGGAGGATTCCCGTGTGGGCGATCCGCTAAGAAATTTAACAGCTCACAGGTGAATTTATGTACTCGATGAGAAAAAGAATCCCAGGGATTCTCAATTTGCGAGCTTTTTTCTCTACGTAGTGTTCAGAAATATTTTTGTATTTTTGTAACACTAATTGCTAGTGTGTTTCGTGTCCTTACGCCGACAAAAGTGTCTGCACATTTATTTCATACTCCAAAATCAACAGCAAGTCCTGATAGCCTCTATTTCATTTTTTTAAATTTTATGCAAACTGAAATAAAAGGCGTCAAAAAATGCGCAGAAAGCAAACGATAAATAAATGCAAAAGTTGGTCGTAGGGGTTCGTTACAGCGATATGTTATCTCTCTAACAGCGGGGGAGTTAAGGTCAGGAGATGTTCTCGAGAATAACGCGAGTATACAAACCCATGTACAGACCGGAGCTCTAACCTGGAGCTCTCTTCGCTCCGATGCTTCACATTTTTTTTCTCCACCCGGCACTTTCCATCCGCGTGTACCCGCCGAACATGCAAGAATGAAAACGCGAAATGAAAGCCGAGAGCGCCAAGTGCACGAGTGTGTGAAGCATAAATTCGCTGGCTCAACACACCCACACCCGCGAGAACCCTTTCCGGCTGGTAAAACTCAGCGTTTATTTATCCCCGCGAAGAACGAATACAAAGATAAACGTAAAACAAACGTCGGTGCAAAAAAAAAAAAAGCAAAAAAAAAATGTACCTACCTCGACCATCCGCGAGTGAGGTAAAAACGTTTATCATAAGCTTGAAGGCAAGTTTACGCTAGATCAACATAACTTGATGCTACGATTTTCGCGATAGCGCGCGACGGAGAACGTTGCGTGGTCTCGGTTAAGGAGGTTCGAGCGAGTGGTGTTCATTTTGCCTAAATTCGAGAAATTCGGACAAGCATTGCAAACACTTCCCAATGTTATAAAAATCTGAAAAAATGCATACTTATTATAGGGACTGAAAAGAATCATTTTGCATAATAATAATTTCAAAATGGTATTAACAAATTGTTGAAAAAAAAATTGTTCATCAAAATATGTGGTAACGCAACTTTTTTTTTATGAAAATGATTCGTTCATTTTCATTTTTTCGGAATCATTTTTCGGAATACTTATGAATTTTTTCATATTTTTATCTTTATTTTGATTTTTCTTGTTTTTTACATGGAAAAATGTGCAAAAGTCAAAATAAAGATAAATATCTAAAAAAATTCATACGTATTCCGAAAAGTGAACGAATCATTTTCATTTAAAAAAAAGTTGAGTTACCACAGATTTTGATGAACAATTTTCTTTTCAACAATTTGTTAATAACATTTTGAAATTATTATTATGTAAAATTAGTCTTTTCAATGCCTATAATAAGTATGAATTTTTTCAGATTTTTATAAC
>JAPYZC010000325.1:0-11965 GCA_030522665.1 Ichneumoninae sp. A BG-2022a
TTTGATGCACGGGTCCGCCGGAAGCCCGAAACGATGTCTGACCTTCGAGGCTGATTGACTGTCTCGCCGAATATCATCCTATTTTCGCGCTCGAGTAAAGCCGTTTTGGTTCCTTAAGGGCCGAACTCATGAAAAAAAGTGGGTCATGGAAATCGCAGCTATAATCCGCTCAGTTATATATATATATATATTTTTTTTAAATTATTGATTGGTGAAAGTAACCATATTCCTCCCCCCCCCCTCCCCATTTTCATGAAATGCGTTTTATAGCTTGAATTAAGTTTTGAGCAATTAAAGTGATAAGAAATGTAATAGAATTGCTAAGAGAGATTTCTAATCATGGAATCCAAAGCACAACATTCTTGTCTCAAAATGATCGTTTATTTAAAAAATTGACTTATCAATCATGAGAAATAATTTTATTCGAAGTAATCATAGAGTACCATTGAGTTTCAAAGAATGACGTCAATATGTGTAAGCGAAGTCCCTTAAATTTATTCTTTAAGGGACTTCGCTTACACATATTGACGTCATTTTTTGAAACTCAATGGTAATCTATGATTACTTCGAATAAAATTAAAGAATAAAATATTTAAAAATAAAATTAAGCATTGATATTAACCTGCTGACTAAATCACATAAATATTCTAATCTTTCATCGAGACGTGTTCAAGCTACGGCAAGTTAAACAGGCCGTGGCTAAACTGCGCCTCTCGAGATGGCATAATGCTTATGATCTCGAATAAATGATGATAAATAATCATAAATAATAATTGAACTTTCCTCGACAGTTTATACGTATGTAGATATATAATTATTGTTATTGATGGATGAGTGACCGTAGCATCTTTAACGAGTGAAAGAAGGAACTATGATTTTGCATAATCCGTTCGTACGTGGGGCATCTATGCAGAGCGGCGCGTCTGCCCGGGGGACAGGAAGTGTCCGTCGTAATAAGGATGATGAACAAATGCTGAAGCGCACACTGTCCCGGGCATTAAGGTAACTGTATATTGTATAGTAATAGCGGGAACGGTAACGCGACTCGCCGAGCCGCGCAAGTAAAGGCGGAAGGCTAATACGACTATGCATGCATATATTGTGCCAGGATTACTCGATCGGGCTCGGGAAGGGAACGAGCTGGAGGGAAGAAGAAGAGCAACGCGCCAGATGGGACGGTCCAGATCGCCTCGGCGAACCCCGTTCTCCGTGCACTTATTCGCCATTCCCACCTACGTGTCCCTGTTAATTCCGCAAGATATTCAACGAACGAGAGGCACGCGGGAGCAAATTGGACATCCGATACCGGAGTCGGGCCCACGCCTCAAACTTTCGCATCGTGGGAAAAATTTTATTCACCCCGAAAACGCATCAGTCATAAGTTTTTATTTTATTTTTTTATCTAATCTTCAAGCGGTTCGAATATTCATTAAAAAAAACCATAGAGATTGCTCAAAGAGTATTTTCTTCGACGACGAAAATAAAAAGTTTATTATAAATATCGTTATCGATTTTTTAGCTTAAAAAAACAACCCGTTCTGTTCTTGCCTAAAAGCTGTCTTCAATCCGTCTAATTCCGTTCCGACTAACATTCAATCTCGAGATATACGCGAGTTACTATAATTTAAGAACATACTGTAATTACAATTGTTAATTGTTAATTGTTAATTGTACTGTAATTACAGTATATTGCAAATGTATACTATAATTATTACGTTACTATGCAATTTTATCGTTAATAACGGTAATTAATTATGATTATTTGCTATATAACTTTGCGTTACCCTGTAATATTTTTCAGTTTCCCAGTTCGAAATTCGTATCGATCTTTGGCCCGAGAATTCGTGCCCGGAGCTGATTGGCTTTTTTTTCCATTCCATCGGAACGACCGCCCATTGTAACTTTTTCTACGATTCGCCCCGCGATGATACGCTTCATTGTGGCAACATAATAGAATCGCGTACGTGTACGACTGGTTCTCATTCCTGTAGTGGTTTACGGTTCGTTCGAGCACGTTATCTTATCGGCTGTACATAGTACAAAAAAAGGCTCGGACGTTATACGTACGCCTGAACGAGCGCCCGGTGCACCGAGGAACGACGGGGAACCCACGTGGCCGCTGCGCTGCACTGTGAGCACTCCGGAGGCACTTTGTGCCTCTGGAACACGGGTAAAGCCCTCGTTATCGGCTCGAGCAAAGCGAGACGGGAGTGTCTCTATATAACCGACTCTCTCGCTGTAAACCATCCGATACGATGCACTCCTGGGCCTCCCACTACAGCGGCGACGTGAGTGACTCCGTCCACCGATTTTCATCGTCTATCGTCATGCCCTTGGGCAAAATTCTCCGTCTGTCCTTCGCCTCCGTGTCTCTCACGAATTATCGCCGCGCATACGTTCGTTTAATCGATTCAATCAATTTCCACGGCACTTCGGTCGTATAGGAGAGTCATTGACTGAAGCCTCTGCGAAGGAGGCTTCAGTCTAAGGGGGGCCTGGAGTTTGTCTATCGGCAATTCGTGACGAATGGCTCGGTTAAAAATTAATTGTGGCGATTAATTTTTTTTATTTAATCGTACATGTCATTATTGGACCTAGTGCAACGTTTTGGACGCTCTGACGACAAAACCTAAATTTTTTTTTATGACCACTTGGTAACTGGCGACAAATGGTTTTTTTCATTGCAGGTCAGTGACTCTTCACGAAGGTTCGGACGTAATATAAAGCATGGCAAAAAAATTAAATATCAAGAAAATCGATAAATGTGCTTTTTTGACTGTTTTTGAAACTCCGACGATAACATCGTCATTATTACTAATGATATCGTCATATTAATTACTGTGACGTTATTATTATTTATTATTTATCAAGTAAATTCTTGAAACATTAAAAATAAATAAAAACGAACTTTCCTCCAGGCGGAAAAAAAATTGACAAAAAATATCCGTATCTAGAATAAAATCATGAGCTCCCGATTTTTCACCAATCGACTGCAACTCCAGCCAGAGCTAAATTTAGATTCAAAGCTTCTCGATCCATTAGCCGAAGCATAAAATTACTCGATCGGGTTTGTCGCGTCAGTTAAGTGGGTCGCGAAAATGCCAGGTCCATGAAGAGAAGATAATTCGATGCTAATTACCCGGCATCCGGATTTCAAGTTTCGTCCAGACGCGGATAATCTGGAATTGAATCCCCTTCGTTACGGAATGGATTCAGACTCGGGAGTTAATGGAGCGGCAAAAGATAATCAGTGATTAGTTATGGCAACGTAACGGCTTACCGACTACCGTATGGACAGAAATCATCCGTTGCTTTTGAGAGAGAGAAGAGGGACGGAAGGAGAGATAACTATGGCACATAGACCGCCCGTATTATGGGTCATCCGTAATTTCGCGTGCCATCCCGACGAGATTCAGAGCACACTGCGCGCCGCTCGTTTCTCCTCGATGCCTCGTGGCGTGCTTCGCCGGACGGGAACCGCTACGCGGAAATATCAATCTTACCGGCGAGGCATGCGATATATATCGGGTGTATATAAGTATATACGCGATGATGTTCGTAACTATGTATACTCATCACATGTACGAGTACGTGACGAACAGGCGTTTAACGCGAACACGCCTCGACGACTTTGAATCTCGTTTTTACCCTCGTACACTCTCTTGTATATAATAAACGCAAAGATGCACGCAAACGTGTTTGGAGACTTTTTATTACATTTTCCTTGCTTTTTCATTTTTTCCACGAAAGTTGCCTCTTCGCGGTGCAAATTGACTTTCATCTAAGTCTGCGATAGCCTCGCTCGAACGCGCTTTGGACGCAATAAATGTGTTTTCTTTTTTCGTAGTGTTACGGTGTTTGATTCTTTGTATTTTTTTTTTATTGCGGCATGAAAAGTAATTTTTCGTTTATCTATCAATCTGGCTTGATGATATGTAGCTGCGGTTTATTGTTAATTAACGAGGCGAGCGTTGAGTGGAACGAGGTATATAAAATTCTATTTGCGAAATTAATTTTGCTTGAGTTGATCGAACGTATGCTGCGAAAAAATGAAACGGTTTGTGTTTAACACAATTTTTCAATCTCTCGTTAAAGTTTAAACCTTCGCGTACAGCCGAGAGAATTTTTGTCAGGTCGAAACCGCGTTCCAGTGAAAAACCGACATTTCGAAACTAATCGATGCATTTTTTCACAACTTTTCTTGGACCGTTAATTTTTAAAGCCTCAGTTCGAAGTCGGAGGATTTTTTTGCTGTAATACGAATAACGTCGTCACATCAGATAAGTTGGCAATAAAAGTTCTATAAAACACATCGATTATTCAATTTATCGTACCTGCATCATAGCTCATAAATTTTAAGAGTTCTCCTTGTGTATTCGATTTCGCGATAAAAGGAAAGAATGGAAACTTGAGTGCCGTGTCCGATCACGCTACGCTACGACGATAATGCAGGATTATGCATGGTACTTTGCGAGGACGGGGCAAAATGGTCCGGCTAAGAGATGAAACAAGAATTAAGAGATTCGGTCCAATAAATTCTGACACATCGTGTTCAGAATCACAATTTTGTCATCGCCTCCCAAAATCATTTGCGGGATTCTTCAGTTCTGCAATTAATTTTTGGCTACATTTTTCGGTGGTCCATTTTTGCCCTATTCTTCCCTATGAAGTTAATGGAAATCTGGGTCTGAAGCCTACACTAAAATTCATAAAAATTCACATCTTTAAAAATCCTAAAAAAAATTCCAAACAATTCTAATACTTCAAAACTAATCGATGATTTTTATCACAATTTTTGTAGACCTTTGATTTTTCAAAATTCACTTCGAACTCGGAGGACTTTCCCAGTATCACGAATTGCATCGTCAAATCACAGAACTTATCAATAACAGTTCCATTAATCTCATCAATAATGCAGTTTTTCTATTTTTAAGGGTACTTTGTATGTATTCGATTTCGCGCTTGAAAGGAAAAAAAGAAACTCGACTGCTGTATCGCGCGATTTCGCGCTTGAAAGGAAAAAAAGAAACTCGACTGCTGTATCCGATCGCGTTACGCTAAGACGATAATGCAGGATTATGCATAGTACTGTAGGACGCATGCGCGATAATAGGCAGTAAGGATGAAGTACCGTCATAAAGAGACTCTATGCATTGCACCGAATGAGAACACGCAAGAGGGATAATAAAAAAAGGAAAGAAAAAAGACATGTAAAGAAAAAAAAAAAACGAACGAGCAGTCGCAGTGTATGAGAGACTCTTCGCGGTGGTCGTCGTGCGACGTGGATGAACCTGTAGGGATTCTGGCAGCAGCTGGTCGACTGCCAGGAAACGCGTCTATGTGGACCGACGTTGTCTCTTGGCATTATGACCCGGAAGACGAGTGCAGGGAACGCCGGAGAGAGCTGTATGTATGCGCGTACATATAACTGTATGCAATTGCTCGACAATGGTGTATCAACGACGATGCGGGAGTTTGTAGTAGTGAGTTCATCGCTTCTTCTACTTCTGCTTCACCGATGCTTGGTCGAATGGTTCGGGCATCGCGTGCCTAGAGACTTACCATCGCGCTATGTAACTCTGCCCTTCGTTTTTCTTCTTTTTTTTTTCTTCTACTTTTTCGTTGCCGGTTCGTGCCATATCGTTGGCGTCCCGGTAATAGGGACACTGATGCCTTGCGACGGTGCGGAAGAGTAAAAAATCCTGTGACGGAATCAGGTCGTCGCCCTACAAGTGTCCGTGTTTCGGTAGTGCTGGCACGGATCCCCGCTTATCTGGTCTTGATGGATATTTCGATGGGGACCGTGAGAGGGAAGGTTGAGCTTTTTGAGTCACATTTTTTATGGGGCGGAAGTTTGAGCTTTTGAGTCAAATTTTGAATAGAACGGGTGTTCGAGCTCCGAACGTTAAAATTACGCATACCGGAAGTTAAAGCTGCTTTTTTATCTCGTTTAAAAAATAATTATTTATATCAGAATTTGAAGCTCCTGTTTTAAAAATTACTTGTTCCGGAAGTTGAAACTTATCCATAAAAAAAGTCTATACCGGAAGATAAAGGTCCCCTCTGAAAAAACGCATTTTCTGGAAGCTGAAGCTTCAATTAACAAGCTCATTACCAAAAAAAAAGTAACTAGATAGATCAAAACATAAGAAATTCGAATAAAAGACCAAGAAAGTTGAATCTCGGATCCACAAGGTCAAACAAACCCGCCACCTAGCATCGCGATCCTCATTTCTTCACTCCGCGCAAAAAACTTAAATTAGCAAAGCAAATACCATTAATTAGTCCAACCAAAAAAGTAAAAAAAATAAAACATCCGAATACAAAGGAAGGACGAATTCTCGGTGTTTAATTAATTCTCGAATGATTCAGGGTCATCAGATAGTGCGGAGGTGCATGCATAATGCCATCCGGAAGTGGAGGGCGGCGCGTGCCTCAGAGCTTTCCGGCAATAAACTCGACGAGGAGTGCGCGAGGCGCCCCTCGGGGCTCACACGCGAGACGAGCGACGCCTGCATCGTGAGCACAAACACGCCGGACGTAGACGTAATATCGCGGCGAGAAAAGTGTCCGTGTACGATTGCGGGGTTCTGCTTTTCAGTATTTCTTTGCGTGCGACGCGAAGGGGGAAGCCGACGCTGCACGCACAGAACCCGGGCCGATCCACCACGCGACGTCGCGGACGTTCTGTGCGACCCGGCGAGCGAGTCTCCTCGTTATACCTCTCCCACGAAACTTGTGCCCGCTTTGCAAAATTATTTCTCCCCGGAAGGGCAACGACACAGAGACCCTGGAAAGTAACGTACTTCCGCGATTTAGAATTCAGCTCCGGGGGTCGCGCCGAACCGTAACGAGGCAACGCAGGGGTGACTAAGTTTCGGTGGGTCAGAGCTTAGTCACGTTCAAATGATTTTATTATCAGTGCCCAAAATAAGCACATCTTGTTAATTCTTCAAATAACGAGTGCTTGTGAGGCGAGAGATAAAGAATAATCACAGCGATTGAATTATTATTATTATTATTATTATTATTTATGTTAAACGAATAACAGGGTCCACGTGTTCTGGAATAAACCTAAGTGCGCTAATTATAGTATGGAGGACGAATTGGTGTAATGTAACGTTAAAATACTCTGTGTAATGAAAAAAAAAAAAAAAAAAACCGAAAGAAAAATCTATGTAGGGTAAAAGTGGGGAATATGGACCGGTCCATATATCATTGATTTGCGTGTTAATCGAGGTGGGCCATATTCACCACTTTTACCCTAAATGGTATCTCCCTTTGCTACGGGATTTGTATTCCTACAAGCAAATAAACCAATATCTATCTATCTATCTTATTATTATTATTATTGTTACTGTAGTGATTTTTTTAAATTTCTGACCGGGCGAAAAAAAAATGGTGGTGAAAATGGAATTGAAATACTTCGGAGACAAAGCTATTATACGCTGACGACGCACTAAGAAATTTTGGCGTCTATGTTTTACGATGTTTTTTATTCGCCACGTGACTGCGGTCCTGTGTTTGAATTCTATGTGTTCGAAGCCAATTAAAATTAAACAGCGTGCCCTCGCGGCGGTTAGAATGCAGACGCTCCATACGCGCGAGGTATTAATAACGCGACGCGCGAAGGAGGATCACAGGGGATGCTGGATACACTGGCGGAAGAAGAAGTGTGTCTGGAGATAACTGCAGCGACGCTGCGCGCGGTCAGAGCTCGCAGCGATTCGGAATGCGGATACGACTGGCGCTACGTATAAACACTTTCAGACCCGATACGCGGCACTCCGGCGTGGGTGGGTTCGCGAGTTCAATTGGTCGGAATTAGAAGGGTTAAGTGTAACTCCACTTCGGACGGAGTTACCGGGCGTTGTAATTCGATAAAGCCGCTTCCAACCGTTCGTCCCACGCTGCAATTTTCACCGACACACTTTTAGCTAGAAAGTTTGCGTCTCGTAATTTTTTTTTTTTCGTGCTGCCACTGAACTGATCGATTTTTGTGTGAGGGTGGGGCAAAATGGACCGGCTGAGAAACGAAATAAGCGTCAAGAAACTCGGTCCAGACATTATGGCCAGAATCGACATTTGATGCTCTTCGCCCATCATTTACCAGTTTCTTCAGTTTTTTATTTAATCTGTCGGTTAATTTTTTCATTTTTCCATTGTAGTCTATTTTGCCCGGTCATCCCTATGAAGATGAAGAAAATCCGAGACTCAAGCAATACAATCCTAAAAATTCTCAGAATTTGAAAAAAAATTCAAAATATTTCGTGATTCTAAAAAAACACCAAATAATTTATTTGAAAAAATGCTATGAATGGCGAAATTTTTTTTTTTTTAAATAATTGAAAATCTATATCGGACCACTGAACGTGTCGTGTACAGAATTCATGATTACTCGTCGAGGCGTTACAGCTTCGGAAGCTAAACCAGAATTCCCTTCGTGGATGGACTCGCAGATGTTGTCTGGTGAATATACAGATATCTCGCGTCGCTCATCTGCGTCCACATGCGAGCTCGCGAAGCGGGCGGCGTGGCATCATAGCATAGGCAAATACAGAACGTTCTAATTCAGGCAACTGACCTAACCCACTGGCCGTAGGTCTTCTGCAACAGAGACGAGCCGCGAGCGTGGGCGTAGCCCAGGAGAAATTATAAACGTGCCTGACGCGGCCAAACATTCGAGAAACTGGCGAACCACTACAATTCAACGCGAATAGGCTTATTCGCATTCCGGACGCTCTAATAATAACGCGCTTTTAACATTTCATACTTTTCCTGAAAAAAAAAAAAAATTACTCATTTATAGATTTTTTTTCGTATTTTTTTCTTCCCATTCGTCATATTTTCATCATCGCCGAGGGGAACTCCGGGCTGCGACTCAGTCCCCTAGGGGGTCGTACCTCAAGTCGCGATATAAAATCCTCGCACCAGCAAAGATTGCACTACGCCAGACACGAGGGATAATTCATTTTTATTTTGCTCGCGGCAATCGTGCGGTTTTTTTTTTCTTTCTCCTCCTCTCCTCGCCTCGTGAAATTCTCATTATCGTCTGGAGCCTGGATAATGTGATATTTCTGTGCGCTGCGCGGTGGAAAATTCAACTGGCTGTTGCCGCGGCCAATTATATGGAATTTCGTTGAGCAGTCGATAACTCAATTTATCTACTCTGCTTTCACGGATTTTCAATTATGCTCGGAATTTCGAGCAATTGCGAGCAAAAGAACAAACAAAAAATAAAATAAAAGATGCAATGTTTTTTATAATTCTAACTCTTAGTTATTTAAAAACTTTTGTCTCGTAGAGCAGGTTTTTATTTTAAACGGCTCGACGAATCTTTGCGAAATTTGTGTCACATGTTCGGTGCCTTAATACATGTTTTTAAGAATTTTTGAGAATTTTTTCTATTATCTGGACATAAGTTTTTTTTTTACTTTTCTTACATTTCATAACACCAGTTCCATAATTGGAATTTATTTCGTACAATGTATGAACTAATAAATATATATATTATATTTTCCACGTCTACGTTTATATGCGCGTGTCACATTAAAAATAATCATGAATCACGATTAAAAAAAAATTATATATTATTTTCAAATGCCTTCTTTATCTCAGCCTCGGAGTCTTTGTCCGTCGGCATCTGCTGTTGCCGTATTATATGCCGTTACGCCGATGAGCTAAGCGAAATATATTCGTCAACAGATTCATCATCATCATCCTCATCTGGTTTCCCCTCAAAGTATACTGCTCGCATTTTTTTTCTCTGACGAAATCGCCGGATTTGACGCTGAGTATTCAGCGCTATTAAAACCAACGTTATTTTCGAGGCTGCAAATTAATGCACGTGTGGAAAGATTTTGCTTCATCAATTATTGGAATTTTTTTCTTCAAATTTAAATTTAAAAAAGCGGAAAAAGAAGGAACTGACAAAAATATCTCACATATAACATATTGAACCACGAGCCATTTTCAGATCGGACATTCAGTCCGGGACGAAGGAGACTCTAATAACGGAACAGGCTATCGACTTTTTCGCGGCGAATCTCGAGAGGCGAGCTTTGCCGCAGTGCAATTACGAGAGACAAACGTTCAGTTTCCCCGTACAGCTTTTCTCTCCTCGGTTTCTGCAGCCGGCCTATCTCCCGGCCTCGGCCGCTTCTCTCGCGTTTCGATTGTCGACGTGAAACTCCCAGGGGCCACGTTCCGAAACTCCGTCGACCATGAAGCATTCCATTTACTATCTGTCTATCACTGAGCTACCAAACTGCCTGTATCTTACGTACAGAAAAAACTGTGTATTCTTAACAAACAAACACAATTATTATGGAAGAACCATTAATTGTAAAAAAATAAAAAAATTCCCAATCTTTCGTAATATCCGTCCAAAGGTATCGTAAAAATGTCTCAACGATTCGTCCAGCCGTTCAAATAAAAAACAGTACTCTAAACCGCGACCCGAATTCCCTCACAATCGAAAATCAATACTCGACACCAAGTGCGAAATTTGAGTAATAAATTGGTCACAGAAAAATCTACAAAAATTTGCAAGTGTGTCCCAGATATTGTACGAGTTATCCGAATTTTCTCTGATTTTTCTCTCGTAGTTTAATGCTAGTAATTATCATTGATGTCCGAAAAGACGTCGCAGGTTCGATAAAAATACTCTACATTTTCTCTAACACTAAACTTGCATCGTCTTCCGTTGATGTTTCAAAATGCATCGACTAACAGCTTTCAATCCTAAAAAGGAAAATGTTTCGCGAACGTATTTTTACCTGGACTACAAAATAGCTTAGAGTCTGTGTGAATCCGTAGCGAGACAGGATGGGTCAGGTCGCATTGAATTTCATCCAGCACTTACTGCGAGCGCTACAGCGCATTGTGACACGAACAATCCACCCGTGTACGTACAAGCGAGTTCATCTCTGTAGTTTGAACTGTAACACGGGCTGGTTCGCGACGCGGGCAAGGGACGGGCAGGGACGGGTCGGAACGTCTGGCTTTTGGCATTGTCGATTGTTCACTGGCGCGTGACGACGAGAGAGAATCGGCTCTCAACTTTATTTCATACGATCGATCAACGATTCTCGTTCATCGTCGCCGTTATTTTTCGCAATACATCGCCATTCCTGCGCATATCCGTCTGCCGATCCCCTAAACACAGAAGGGCGTAACTCCCACCAATTATCGTGTAGAACAACGTCAGATACGCCCTTCCGTTTCTCAGCAGTCGACATATCGAGAAAAAAAACACATAAATTTGCATCGTTTCGAAATGTTTTGCTTTAAAAATTTCTCCGTGTCCGGATAAAAAATCTGTCCGAATAAATTCGGTTCGCAATTATGTCCGCGAAATAATTTTCGGATCGCGAGAGCTTGCGCAGGTGCGGAGCCACACCTCTCCGAGTTCAGACTCTCGGGCACATTTATTGCACCGGGCTCGAGCTTCGCCTTAACAAATAAAAAACCATAAATTCTCCGAAAATTTTTAAAAAATCCCTACTATTGCCGAAAATATGTAACTAAATAGCTCCCTGCTGAAACCTGTTCGCAAAGAGCAGTTCGACCGTGCTCACGTACCTACCCGGCTCAAACGGGTGCGCGAGCATTCAGTCGACGGGTTAAACGACGCGAAGGGCGCTCGGCACTCGTCCGCATCCCTCGGCTAACGCCTTCGCAGCGCAACCCGCTTGTTTCCGCCCACGCAATGCGAGGGGCCGATCGCAACAAACAGCCAGTTGAAGGCTTTTGTTGCGGGATGTTGTAGGACGTACAGCACGGTAGAAACACGAGGCTTTTTCGCTCGTACTTTCATCCTCTTGGAAACCGTAGTTATACAATGAAAAAGCAACAAGCTCGGCGCTTATATTATTATTATTATTATTATTATTATTATTATTATTATTATTATTATTATTATTATTATTATTATTATTATTATTATTATTATTATTATTATTAT
>JAPYZC010000325.1:11991-51637 GCA_030522665.1 Ichneumoninae sp. A BG-2022a
GTGATATTATTATTATTA
This sequence comes from Ichneumoninae sp. A BG-2022a, assembly GCA_030522665.1. Lineage (NCBI taxonomy): Eukaryota > Metazoa > Arthropoda > Insecta > Hymenoptera > Ichneumonidae > Ichneumoninae sp. A BG-2022a. Next base: position 12,010 of record JAPYZC010000325.1, read on the forward strand.
TTATTATTATTATTATTATTATTATTATTATTATTATTATTATTATTATTATTCCCCCTAGTTTTCCCTACCCGCACTCAGCTAAGCTATCTAACTTCCAGTGCCTCCGTTGAGCTGCACTGTACATCATTTTAATACCCCTGAATCATCATACTGATCCACCGGTATTTTTTGCGCTTGGGTAATGTACAGAAACACCAAAGTTTCGGTGAAAGCGCCTCCCGCTCAGCGGTCACCCATCCAAGTACTGACCGCGAACGATCCTGCTTGACTTGGGAGACCACTGGAGCCGTGCGCCATGCACCGCTATCGGTTACTAACAGTATATATTGATGTCATTATTAGCTAATTATTAATAATATAGGGGAAAAGTGGTGAATATGGCCCACCTCGATTAACACCTAAATCAATAATGGACCGGGCCATATTCCCCACTTTTACCCTGTATTGTTATTATTGCCAAATGCACCCCTACATTATTATTATTAATATAGTGTTTTTCAAAACTTTAGCTTGAAACAAAGTGATGAAAAAAAGAGTTCTTTGATTTGCAAAGAACACAAGTCTGTGCTTAGGGCCAATTACCGATTTTGGGCAGGTTCCGTATTTGCCGCGGGAGATAGAAGAGCCCTTGGCTGCCTCGCCTTTGTTTCCAGTCGCATTCCACTGCTGGCTCGTGCAAAGTTAAAGGCAGAGTGGCGAACGGGGGCGATTGTCGAGAGCGCCCGGAAGCAGGGGTCCCCGAAGTTGCTCGGAGAAAAGGGATTCGAGAGAGGGTAGTTTGTGTCGCGGCGCACCCTCGGAAAGTTCGCTCTAGAGGCTCGCAATCCGCAGGAGAGCGCCGATCGAGCGGCACACAGACACACGGAGTCGGGTTGTACGAACGGAAATGGCATCCCGCGTACGAACTCGCCGAACAAAGTAAGCTCGGTCGCGAGAACTAGGGGATGTACCGTGTTAACGCATATTTTTGTAATTTAAAGCACAAAAGAAATTGCCGGAGATACCCCTCGGGGCGATGGAAAAGTTTGCGGGCACTTTCGGTACTTTTTTTTTTAATGCGGCTTTGCCTATCGAGGGAAATAAAGTTGCCGGCGATCTAAAAGTAGCTTTATTTATCACTTTCTTTACTTTTTTATTACTTGTAATTTTTTACGAGACATTTTTGTTGTTGTAATTTATGCATTTGTTCATTTGCGATATCGACGGTTTATCAACGAAATAAATTTAACAAAAATTTAATTTGAAAAAAGGCCAAAGAAATTGAAAGGAATTATCGTTAGGTCGTCGGAAAAAGTTGCCAACGATCTAAAAAGTACTTTTTTTTATTTATCCTTTTTTTCCAGAATTTGTTTTTTTTTTTCATAAATGTATACATTTAGTCATTGACGGCAGCGACGGTTTAGTGACGAATAAAATTTAATACAAATTGAACTGAAAAAGGGGCGACGAAGTTGAAAGGAATTATTGTCAGGTGTGACGAATGTTTGACCCATCCTCCTCGCCCCCTGTCGTGTAACAATAAAAAATGCAAAGAAAAAAGTTAAAAATAAAACTGGCGTGTCGCGAATTCCGTATCATCCTCCTGTATCATCGAACCACACGGGCGATCCTCTCGTAATCAAGATAATTTCCACGTGTAGAACGCATCGTGGCCACTATCCATCGGGCATCCTTGGAAAGCAGCCCGGCAAGGTCGAGTGGGGTAGAGCAGTGCACGCGACCGTGTGACTCGCTCGCGGACGGCACGGTGAATAAGAATCGAGGGGATAATGCGCCAAGGATGACCGGGCAAGAGGGCCGTGGAGGGCCGAAGATATACGGAAATATCGACGACGAAGGGAGGATACGAGAAAGAAATGTGAGAGCCAAGGGACGAACTGCCCTTTGCCTTCACGTGCAAAAAAACAAGGGGGACAAAATGCAAGGCCACAAGAAAACCCGGTGCGTGCACAAACAGTCAACAAAGAAACAAAAACTAAATTCACGTTCTCGGAAAATTCGGAAAGCTTGGAAAGCTATGAGAACTGGAAAAACAAATGGAAATTGCGCCTGACTGAAATTTTTTTTTATAATAAATATAAAAAAGTACGAAGTGAAGTCTATTTTTCTTTTCGATTTATTATCATAATATAACCCGTGTAAAAAAACAAGGAGGATAAGATGCAAGGCCATAAGAAAACGCGATGCGTGCATAAACAGTGAACAAAGAAAAAAACTAAATATGCATCCTTGGAATACTCGTGAAGCTTGTAAAAGAATTGAAAATTGCATTTGACAGAATTTTGTTTATATAAAAGGGGGAATTCAAGTATATTTTTCTCTTCGATATATTATCATAATATAACCTCCCGATGCGCAGTGAAAAATTGCTATGTACGTTCGGTAAAGATGCGTTGAAATGGCACGGAGAAAATGGTATATCGCTCGGCCAGAGGCCGGCTAAGGCGATGCTGGTGTGTCGGCCCACCGTAGCCGCTGCCTGCCCACCATGCAGCCTGGCGGAAAATCGATTCGGCGCATGCGCAACGCGACTGTGGAGCACGAAGCTATGAACGGAGGCCGGTAGAGCATGGAGTGTGTGCGTCGGAGAGAAGTCCGCACCCCACCGACCACCACGACTACCGACGACGACGGCGACCGAGAAGAGAATAGAGAATCTGGCCACCCTGTAGCCTCTTTTACCCTCGGCGGGCGACCCTCTTTCTGTGAGGCCGTTTATAGCTATATATCGACTGCCAAGAAGCAAAATCTCGCATCTCGCGTAGTTTCACGCGCTAAATGGTTCGGGATGCGCCCTTCCGCTTCTTAGCAGTCCATGGATGTATATATATGTATATATGCATGGCTATAACGGGGCTCGTCTATTGCCGACCCCGGGCAGGAGTTTCGTATGGTGGGCGAGCATTCGACCTGACTTCTGGCGTTATTGGCACGCATTCTCGGTAGGGAATATAGGGCGGGGACGAGTTATGCTTTTTCGCTGCAAGAGGGTCTTCGTAGAAACTGAAATTAAAGGCTCATGATTTGCGGGCAATTTTTTTTCTTTCCCGATTTCCGTTTGAATCTACCAAGTTCCTTGTGGCGTTTTTATTTTTTTTATGCTGTAGGATCGATAATGTTTTGATTATGCGAGAAAAAAACTATTTATGGTATTTGGCCGGTGAGTTAAAAAAAAATATTTTCTTGGACATAATTTTTTGGTGAAATATCTATCGGAAAGTTTAATATAGATGTCAATGTATACGATAAATTTTGTAAAGATCTTTTGATAGTTGTCATCAATGAAAAAACACATTAAGTTTAATGTCGATATAAACAGCGCAGTTATTCTCTCATCAAGTTTTTTCTCTTCATTCATGTCTATCGTTTTCTCGTCTCCACGCTCGCCGGTGACTCTATTAACCGTCGTTGCTCTATCTCGAGGCTGTTTCGACGACGAAGGGCAGATGATTCGCTACTTCAACCAATTCTCTCTAGTCCGTATGATTTTCGGTAATACGTCTAGACGTCCAAGCTCGCTCGACTACTCAACCGTGGAACATGATTAAAATGCATCGGTCGATACACACCGACGAGGCTCGGCCTCTTTGTTATACGACGAGACAACGAATTATCGGCGCAGCCTCTGCGCGTTTCCTCCTCGGGAGCTTTATATCCTCCGAGACGAAATAATTATACGACACACTTTTCGCCGTACGAAAATTCTTTTGCTTTACGTTCACTAAAACAACGATGCGAATTTCATTAATCAATATTTTTGCTCAACCATCGATGACTATTTTTTCAGATTTTTTTTAAAGCTTTCTGATATTTAACCGAAAACAAATTTTCATAACTTAAGGTTATGGATAATAAAAACTATCGCATGGGCTTAATTTAGAGTTTAGATGGATTTTTACTGTAAAATGGATATATTCAAATTTCCTACATTCGACAACGACAAAAAGGTTGACCATAATTACTTGAGGCAAAACTTAAGATCGACCTTGAAACGTGAGGGGGCGGAGATTTATAGAAATACGTATAAATCTCGCACAAACGAACGTGGCCTGACAGTCTCATTATCAGTGTGAACATCGCTCTAACGCTCTTCTCCACCCTCGCGCGTTTTGTTCTCCTGACACGCGGAGATGCGGCCGTTAAGTTACGTCTCCAGTCGACGCTTTAGTTCCCTTCGCCCTTGTGTCTGGAACGATCAACTCTGATGCGTCTAGACGGCTTCGCATCTCCGCGTGTACTCACCGACCGGAGTAATAGGAAATGTGATTGAAAGACCGTAAAATCGATATATCGGCCTGTCGAGAGTCCATTCGTCAAATTATGGCGTTAAGAAAATAATCCACTTTACCGGCTGAGCGGTGAAGTTTTGTGTCAATTCAATTCGCAATTTCTTTCCGAAACTGTTTTCTTCCCAAGGCGTTTCAACAATTCAACAACTACAGGACAACAAAAAATGTAAGGAGAAATTCAGAAATTCACGCATTGCGCATGCGCAATAAGCAATTTTTTTTCGTGAAAATAAAGCTTTATCGACGATGAAGTAAGAATTAATAATAACTAAAATTGTGGTGTAAAAGTACAATAAGTTAGACGGCCACGATTTTAGGGGGAAAAGTCAAAATAGTTGAGGTGAATTTATATCAGTGTGAGCAGTTTTCGGGAGTGGTGAGATCACGATAATTATACAGAAGGGACTTCTGACGAACGCATCAGGCAAAGGTCGTCCCTGGAGAGTTCGCCGACAGGCCACAGGCATCGGAGGGTGCGCTAAGGTTGCTGTGTTGCTTTCTCCGCCTTTATCTCCGCGCACTGTAGTCCGTGGATATATAGCACCGGCACGAGCGAGACCCATTTCGAAACGAGGGGAGAATCCACACGCCGAGAATGCTGGAAATTCGCCGAAATTGGGAAAACGGCCTTTGGGCTTCGTTCAACAGTGAGGAACCGGCGCTCGCGCATCGCCGGACGCGACTGTGAGATAGCGAGCTTTTGTAGCATTTGTATATTCGATATCTCACCGAGACCACACAAAAAAAAAATTATAAATGAAAATGAATGTTATTCATTTTTTTTAGATTTGTTGATTTTATTATTATTTGTTTGTTTGTTGATTTTTGTTTGTTGTTTGTTGTTTGTTTGTTTTTATTATTATTTACTTCGTTTGTAAAAGAAAATAAATGTATCAATAATTATTATCGCGGAGCTACTCGACGCACTCGACCCTTCAAGGTCGCTGTTCGCGGCAAGAGATGGGATCGACCGGTGCTGCTGGGAATTTGTTTACACGGAGATAAATATCGTCTTTCGGCGCGTGCCAAACGGCCAGTTTATTCGTCCTACGATAACGGGAACAAAAATGGGAATGCAAAATTATAAAATATCTCGAGCAATCGCGATTTATTTATCGTTGTATTTTTGACCTTGTGAGATTTGTTTTTACTGTCGACAATGAACATTTAATACATCTGTCTGGCTGTCCGTATCGATGTATCTGAAGTACGAAGCAAACTCTGGAGCGAGCTCGTTCTCGTGCCAAGCTCGTCGAACGGACCTTTGAGATTCGACCCTAGTATCGTCGGCTCCAAAGCTCTCCCTTCGTCCAATAACTCGACGTCACTCACACGCCTGTAGCGCCCCGTTATACCTTCTCAAATTGTCTGAAGGGTAGAAAGTTCTTGAAAACGGAAAAAGCTATCTCCAAATTATATTTTTCTTTTTTTTCGCTCTCCTTTGATCTACCACTTCCATTTTCATACACTGTGAGTAAAAGCGTACTCCTCCAAATCCATATCGTCGTCCTTCGCGTAAACATATTTCCAACTCGCAACGCTAAGAAAAGGCTATTTTTACTGTTTGTATAATCCAATAATTCGATATTATTATTATTATTATTATTATTATTATTATTATTATTATTATTATTAGTATTCCTTGAACTATGTGTTTGCAGTGATTTTACGAAGTCTACATTTCCACGAGAGTGAAAGTTCTGTTGATCTCGGCCTTAATGTTACTCATCGAGTGCCGAGGGCGTGACAATTGTCGGAGGGGTGAGTAACACGGTACACATTACGATTCGCAACGCGCAAACGAGTTCCACGATGCACCCTCGTAAGTTCTATTCCCTTCTCGTCGCGCACGGCGAACAAACATATTTTATACGAGGCTCGGATCACGCTACTGTAAGAGCGAGGATTTTAGCTCGCAGGGAGTTATTATTCCCCAGTTGTTCGGCGCGTTCAACCCGTCGTGGAAAAGCCTCGAGCGGCAAGAATTCACTCGCGTGACCAACGTAACGCATCATATTCACAACAATTCCCGACAGTACCGCACTAACGGTACAATAAAAATTATCAGTCATTGGAAAGAAACAAGTCTGTCATTACTGAGCAGTCCGATGCACAGGAAAATATGGTGTGTTTCATTAAATAAAAAAAAAAATGTTAGTCGTCCTTTTAAAATGGAAATGAAAGTCTAAACATTGCGCGTGCGCTCGAGAATAAAAGTTGGCCTTTCGACATCGATCCAGGTGAGATTTTTTTTTATCGGATAAAGCCTTGATATAATTGCACAAGTGTTTTCAACGTTTCCGTATAAGTGGAATAAAAATTATTAGTCATTGGAAAATACCGTGTATAATTACTGGGCAATCCGGTGCATAGGAAAAAATTATGCGTTTCTTTAAATTCGAGAAAAAAAAATTAATTATATTTAAATCATCCTTTTGAAATGGACATTAAAATCGAAACCTTGCGCGTGCGTTCGAGAATGAAAGTTAGCGTTGCAAGATCGATCTGCGTGATATTTTTTTTAATCAGGTAAAGCCTTGATATAATTGGTCAAGTGTTTTCATGATTAAGCCAGTTTCCGAAAATTAGGTAATTTTTTTGCTCCCGCGAAGGTGAAAGTAGAGCTAGCCACGCGATCTATCGCACCGTGGCACAGTGACACGAATGCACAGTTTTTTTTTAGTGTACTTCAACTATAAGCAAGGTAACTCGACTTCCTTCCTTTCTGCACGAGGACGTGTTGCCGCTGCTCCTCAAAAAAAAAAAAATGAAAAAAATTATAAGCGATAGCCGAGCAGCACGCTCGAACGGCTCGACTAATTATTCGCACGGTAGGCCGCGCGCACTCGTACACGGCCGGAAAACAATGCCATTGGACGGAGGATGAAGCGATCGACCCACTGGACTTCGCGGACTTCGGATCGCCCTGACCTCGCGGCAGGATATCAGGAAATCGCATTTAAGGGAATTAAGGTGGGTATTATTTCCTCCGGCGTTGAGAGGATCCAGCCATCGGCAACCATACCGGTTGCTAAAGAGATTTGTAGAAAGCAAAAAAAACAAACAAATACTATCGACTTTTGAGGTATTGAGAGCGAGGATGAAACGAGCTTTTGATTGGCCAAGAATGCGACTTGACCTGGCCGATAAACAAGCAGAGCATAGAACCGATAGTTTAAGATAAAATAAACGCGATTGTGTATATTTTTCTAGCAACAATAATTACTCCCAATTAAATGGCAGATATTACTTTGGGACAAAACAAAATAAAACGGTACAAGAATTATCGAACATTCGTACCGATTAATTACAGAAAATGTATGTTGCGGGAAAGGGTTAATAAACGCGGAAAAATCTACGAGGTTCGGAAGAATCGACCTTGGGAGACTTCCAGTCCCCACGGTCCTCGACGAATTATTTCCCGGAGACCGATTAAGTGTTAACGGAACATTGAAGCTCCGTAAGATTGTAACTAACATTCCCACCACTAAAAAAAAATTCTTATTGCCGAACAACGCGAGCATTAGGCCATTTAACCGAGCGACGATCGTCCCACAAATTCGAGTCCCACAGTAGGGCCGAACTGGCGCTGTTATAGGAACGCATACATCATTTCGCTGACAGTCAAACTAAAGTGAGGATGATTGGTCGTGATGTAACACTACCGATAGAGTGCGAAAAAAATCAAACGGGCCGGAAGCTTAACGAAATTACCAGCGTATCTCCTCCCAGAGGCATCCAATTTAATCGTTTATTGCTGCATTGTTGTTGTTGTTATTATTATGTGATATTCCCCCACGGAGAATAATTATACGAGATATTACCGAAGTGAACGAACTTCCCATATGCATAGGAAGGTTCGTTGTAAACAAAATAAATGTTTGTCAGCGTTTATCTCGTTAAGGAACAGTTTAACGCAATTTCTGCAAGAGATCTTGTTTTTAGAGCATGAAATTCTCTACAATAACGGTTATGAACATATTTATCGTAAATCCAAATGATATTGCGTACCGCGGCATTTTAGGTAGAAACTCACTTTTCCCATCGATGCTCTGTCTTTGACCGCGTTTACAACGATAACGCGAGTTCCGACGGTCTTCGTGTGTGAGACCTTATTGGTAGAGCGGACAATTCTATACAAAAAAGGTCCTAACGATGGACTCGATAAAACTGGTCGTTTCAGAGTTAATCGACCAAGTGTAGCTTCAAACGAAAATCTCTGAAACATTGATTAAATCTAAGCTGTAAACATTTTTAGGTAAAGGCGATAGTATATCTTGAGTATGTATTTTTTTCCACATCGGATGTGAAATCGGCGGTATAGTAAAGTTGCACGTTTCACCGTTCTTTTTTGCTCGTTATGTTCGCGCAGAACTTACGTAACCAGGCGACTGGAGCTCACCCGGGGATTCGTGTGCATATATAGGGAAACTATATCCCATTACCGCCCTATCAGCATATACGTACGAAGAGTCGGTACGGTTTGCGACTTGGCGCAGCACAAAATTGTCCACTTTAGTCTCACAGCCGCGCTATCAACCCCAACGTCAACTTGCAATGAATTTTATACTTCCGGTCGCTGACCACGCGAAATCGTAAAAGAATTTCGTTTAAATTGCCTCAAACGAGTAACTTAAAAAAATGTCTTGCCGGATTGCAGCTTAAAAAAATTCTTGAGTGAACGATAATGAATCCAAATGATGTTTCAACGATAAATTTAATTATTCATATAATTTATATTATGCAAAATTAATTGTACATTACGTCCATTTTGAAAAAAAATAAAAAACGAGAACATTTTATATCAGTCGCATGACGGAAGGAAATATGAATGAATTTTCGCATTAATGAAAGAGCAAAATAAAACGATAGCTCACCTGGAAAAGTCCAAGTGTCCGTTCGAGTGTTCCGCCTGCGCCGAATGGTCGTGTGACGCTGATCAGCTGATCGCCCGAACACACCTACCGTTCCGAAAGGTCTCCGTCGAAAAAACCCACTGGAGCTGAAACTTGTCCCAAAAGGTCGCTTCCACCCGAACCTCCAAATCCTCCGAATTAGCGAAGGGCCGTTCGTTGATTCTTCGACTTTTCACGAGTCACCGAACAATCCGTTCAACTCGAAATTTCGCTCGTGTGACGCGCGAACGCGCGTGGTCGATACTATTGCACTCGACGTTCCAGCGGAACAACAAAGGACTGCTCTACACGTAATCGTTCTTGTGACAACAATCGTCGAACGATTATCTGGATTTGCGGTTCCGATAAAAAAAAGGCAAAACTCACTTCCCAAACATCCACTTCCCCGTCACATCTACCTGTACAATTTATTCGCGTATTTGAGACCGTTTTTTAACACTTTTCTGTATGAATTAATTATCATTATTAACTCGATACTTTCTGATCTACGTTTCCGGTCTTATCTTTATTTTAAATACTTTTTCAGTCAATCCACTCTGCGTCCCTCCAAATTTTCACTCGCAGCAACGATGACAGAAAAACAAAACGTCGAAGCACTCCCGCAGAGGTACGCAGAGACACTGAACTAACGCACTGGACCCACCGAGTGTAAATCGCCACTGGCCACTACCGGGTGGAAGCGGCGCATCGAACTCGATTCGCACGCTAAGCCCCGGAAACGCTGCAGCGAATTAACCGCCGCTGCGCGTTCATAGAGATGTGACAGAGGTTAAGGATATTCATCGGTTAACAACGTTCTCTCGCCCCTCACGCCGGACGGTTCATCCGTGCTAACGTATCGTTGGCTACGTATCGACGAACCCGCCAATACATTTTGGTTTGTCGTTACTTACGAGATTCGGGTGCGACTGTGATGATTATTGGACGTCGATGGAGCTCCGGAGGTTCATTCCAGAGGCCGAAAGTTCAGCGGTTATTTGGATGTATCCTCCTTTCTTTATTATTTATCTCTGACACGAAGGGTTGTTAACGATCAAATAAAGCGCAGTAGCTGGCCAGTCCCCGAGCAACGAACTAACCGCACGGGACGTGAAAGCGATACTGCGGCGGCTCTGGAGCAGAGCATAGAGCAATAACGCTGGCTAGACGCGCAGACGCGGGCTTAGGCGTCCTCGGTGGCCTGGCCGCTAAGGTGGATGTACCCCATGTTGACCGTGTACCAGCTATTGATGCTTTATCTATTATCTAAAGCACCCGATTATATTCTTATCGTGACAAAAATAAATAGCAGCTTCTCCAAGACACATGGAAGATGCATGAAGGCGCATCGAAGACGGCAGGGGAAAGGGGAGATTTTGAAATTGGCCAATCACGAGGGTTCATCGAATTGCGACAATAAAGCGAGAAATTATGCTTGAAGTTTGTTAAATAATTTAATTATTCGCGATTTGATCGTTATATCAACACACGGGGAAAATGTATCTGAGCAAGTATATTTACAGAAAACAAAACTGCATCACAGTATATTTATAAAAGCATGCAGCGCACTATATTGTTGACCAGCTGTTCAAAGTGGCCGCTGAATAATTATCTCAACTTCCGATTCCGGTTCTATTCTGTTTTGTTTTGAATCGAAGAAATCTACGGACGATGAAAAAAAATATCTTTGTTATCCTCTTTGTTGCTGCCGTAACCGAGAATTATCGATGGCGTAACTGGAAAATGAGAGGAAGCGCGCAAAGTGGGGGAGAGGGGGGGGGGTTAAACTTCCGCGGTCTTAAAAATACCTCAATAGCTACGTGTCGGTGTGCAATTGCTTCGATCGGATTAAAAATACGTTACAAATTTCCTGCCATGTTTTTATTTGTTCCGGTGAATTTATCCAGTTGGTTCGGGCGCTTGCGAATGCTTAATTTAATCGACGATGCTTTTACAGCAGGATGTTGAGCCCGCGGCATTAATTACAATCGTTTAAATCGATTACGCGCTTCGTGTAGGCGTCCGATGCTCCTCCGCAAACGGCAAAGGCTAAAAAAAAATCTTGCATGCTATCTACTTCATGAAATGGCCATTCAGCGAATAATTGATCCTCATTGAAATTGTAGATAAAGACCGGCGGTAGAGTTAATTATTTTTCTGCCTCCGCCGCCTTTCAATAACTAAGGCCATCGAAATATCTGAGATATAACCATATAACCAGACGACGACGCACGGAAGTCGAAGCGTGAAATTGGCGATAAAGATAAAAGAGCGGCCGGTGGAGCGTGATCGTTGAAGCGTCGCGAAACTTTTTTAATTGCATTCACACAAGCCTCTCTCGCGGATTACACGGCATCCTTTGAGCGGAGCATTGAAAAAGTTTTATGCGGATAAAAACGTTCGAGCTCAAACTTTGATCGTTACGACTCAATGGCGAAAATAATTCTAGCGCTCGTCAGTCACGTACTATCGAGAGTAAAAAGATTTAAAAAAACACTGTTGAATCTTCGCGAGGATCGAGAGACTTGAGCGCCGGCAGCGAGTTAACGATAAGAGGGAGGGAGAGAAAACAATTCTGCCAACTCAAACAATTGAGTTGGCAGAATTTTTTTTTCTCTTGGGAACTGAGCAGCCTCACAGTACGAACTGTGATGCTCCCAAGCTCGAACTTGGGAACGAACTTCTAACGAGAAGGAAATAAAATGAATTTTTCATTTCTTTTTTTTCACATTTAACGTTTCAACCGTATACGGGTACTGTTATATTAAAATACAAATGCCGATTCTACGACAGTTAGATATTATATGGTAATATGCGATACAATTGTAAATATTTTATATATACTTTAAACGCGTTTCGACCGTCGACTCGTCGTCTTCACTCTGTGGCGACCCAAGCAACGACGTGACTAACGTATAATAATAATCATCGTGACAGTAATCAATTGGAACTATTCGAGATTTAAAAAAAAAGTTTCGATATGAACCGAAAGCTGCGTCAACGCCGGGCTGGATACTTTAAAGATTTGGAACATGAATGTAACGTGATGTCGAAAAGACGAAAAAATTTGCATGCACGATGATCGACATGCTTAAGTGAATGGCGCAGATCTTTGTCGTTTTTTTTCCTTAATGAATATGTTGTTAGTTGGCTTGACTACAGCAACGTAGAGCGGGTAGAAAATGAAGGAATACGTGTAGAAAGAACTTTCACTGCTCGTCCTTGTCCTTGGCACCGTGTTTCAGAATTCGTGTGAATTCGAGGTAGTCGAACATTGAACCTTTTATCGGTGCCTCGCGATACATCTCGTCCACGTCGTCGTCCGTGAAACTGAAAAGTAAACATTTCGAGGGTTAAATTACTAACTATTTTTTCCATTAACCCAAGAATTCGATCTCTGTTTTTATTATCGTAAAAATTAACTGAATGGAGTATTTTGAGTGTTCTGTAAGCGACGTGTAAAATAAAGCAACTGCGTCCAATTAACGTAACGCTCAGTCGTTTGAAGTGTGCAATTTAATGAATTACCGATCTCCCATTGTCGTGAGAAGTTCGCGCAAGCGTTCCTCGTTAATGTGACCGGTGTTCTCCTCGTCGAAACAGCCGAATGCATTTTTGATAACATCTTCGGGATCGGTGCCCTGAAGCCTTTCGCCGAACAGGGTCAGGAACATGGTGAAATTTATCGGACCTGGAGCTTCGCTCATCATTCCCTCGAGGTACTCGTCCGTAGGGTTTTTGCCTATAAACGAAAACACACACTTAATAAAAATACTCTCTATTCTGGTTATTATTTTTCTTTTCGTTTCAAGATATTTTATGCACCTAGAGATGCGAGCATATCATGGAGGTCCTCCTTATCGATGAATCCGTCATGATTGTGATCGATCATGTTGAAGGCTTCTTTGAATTCGGCGATCTGTGCCTGATCGAACATCGCGAAGACGTTGGAAGTTGCGCGCTGCGCGCGTTTCTTCGTCGTTGCGCGACGTCCTGCTGTTTTGCGCGAAGACATGATGACGGTTGTTTTTATCTAAACAAAAAAAATGCATTTATTTAAAAAATTATAATTCATTTATCTAAAAAATAATAAATTAAAAATTAATTAATAAACCAGTAACTGTACTGGTTTATTAATTCATTTTTAATTTATTATTTTTACTACATTACATTACATTTTTACAACATTAGTACTAACAAGCGTACAAACGACAAAGAAACGTTATAGTGGACAAAGTGCCCTTGTTCTTGATACAGCAGCCTAAATCCGTGTCTAAGTCGAATAACACAGCTCGTATGAGCGAAGCGCCAGGCGCACGTTTATTTTCGTATAAATAACGTCCGAGAAACTCTCCGTGGGGGTCGGAATAAAAAAATCAGGATAAAAATAATACGGGCCGTACGGGGCGTTAAACTCGCGGGCACGTGTACCTCGTCGCTACAACGGACGCCGTCCGTTCAAACGCGACACACACGTACGACACTGGTGCTCTCGCCTGGCTCACGTTCAGAAGAAAGTTTTATCTCTCGCCAGCGGTTTAGCGATAAGTCCCGAGGAACCGTCGACCGATTTCACGAGTTCCGGCAGTGAACGCGTGACGAATTTACGAGGAACTCGAGAATTCTGTGACTAGCATTTTTTAAAGGAATCGACGAATGCGCACGCGGCATTTTTTTCGAACGCTCGCCCGAAAGAATTTGCATTTCGCGATTTGTTTTACGTAGGAGAGATTCAGTGTTGTAACTTTCGACATTTCAAGGACGTTGCATGCATTTTGTTATGCAACGTAATAAAGGCCGATTAATATTTGAAAAAATTTACGGATGTATTTAGCTGCATAAACTTCAGGTATTATTTCTTTAATATTGCCTTTCAATAGTAATAATAATAATTTTTTTTTTTCTTCAGAATTGTGACAACAAAGATAAGAAATATCTACCCTGTCAAGCGAAGTCATAGTGATAAAAGTTGCTTGCATATTGTCGTATTATCTCCGAGTATTCCGCAATACCCCCCACCCCTGCGGTTCTTCGCGACAATAATGCATTACAATGAAAAATTGAAACATGTAAAAAAAATAACAACGTGTTAATAATATTTATGTACACGAAATTATTATGGATTGTGGAATCAACCATGGATTAAACGGCGATTAATCAAACCTTGAGATTCGCAAAAAAATAGTCCAAGGACTAAAAAAAAATCGTCGATGAATCACGGGTCGAATATTGTCCCCACCGAATTCCTGTGTGACTGTACAAGCAGTATCTCGATGAGTATAAACAATAACTGTTGTACGCCGACAAGCAGTAAAAAAATCATGTAATAAAAAAATTCGTTTTTAAATGTCCACAGACGAACATCCAGGCAGAACGAATAAAAGATATTTTTTTGATTATATGCCTAAAAATTCAAGTGCGAGGATGACTGTACTGCTTCAAAATCAATGGCCGCCGTTCTTCGTCGACACGACAATACACTGCTGTCAAAGTTCAGTTAAAAATCGCGTACAAAATCGTGAACGCTACAAGATAATCGCTAAATCTCTTCACGGCTCGTCCGAGTTTACGTTTTATCGTTTAGTTCTGTACTCACTCGAGCGAAAGGGCTGAAAAATCCGATAAAGAGCGTCGGATCGTCGAAAGTACACGTCCAAATGCGTGAATAAGCCTCGCGTCACTGAAGCAGTGCACCGCCATTCACCACACCCGGAGAAACCGCGGCGCCATCTCGCGGCGATCCGAGACTCTATCACCACGAAGCCATACACGGACTCGTCTTTATTTAGGCCATTGTCAGATTTCCGTCTGTGGAGCGAAAGGCTTTTGCGAGAATGAATTCTGTTTTGCTTTGTTTTTAATTTTTTTATATCGCTGATCGTTTCTAATGAATTATTGGAGGCGCGTAATACGGGGATGAGAATCTGGGTAAGTTTTCGACGTTTTTCCGAGATATTTTTTTGGTTAATCGTCAACAGACTTCAGAATGTTTACCACGGGTAAACACACAGGTTCGAGCTAAATTCGTGGTGGTTATTCCATACTTGGGAAGCCAGTCTCGTCACGCAATTCCATAGCCTTTTATGGACGGGAGTGCAAGCCTTTTAAGGTATGCGCGATTTCGCAATGTTGATCCCGTGTCAAGTACACGAGATATACTCTCGTCGGACAAGGATACTTGCGATGATTTTGTCAGGGCCTTTATTATGGTTTATATGTATCACTACAGCAGAGACCGGTGAAGTTCGGTTCTCTAACCGTCGTCGATGTGAGAAAAACTCCATAATTCCGGTGACTTATTGTTTAATGCTCGATCATTATTGTTTAATGCTCGATCCTGTGACAAGCAGGCAAAGTACACTCTCGCTTGACAAGGATCCTTGCGATAATTTACACGTAGATCATTTATCAAATATGGAATATATTTTGCAAACAATGCACAAAGGAAAGGCGTTGGTCGTCGATAACGTAGCGCGCGTATGTACCATCATTGCCGACGCGCAACGGACATTACTAGAAAAATTATTGAAACAAAATCATCGCTTTATTCTCACTTAGTCTACTTGCGCTCCTAAATTACATATACGTACAACATTAAAAGTCTACGGATGATAATAATTAAATCTATAGAAACACCATACTATATACAAGAAATGATACACTCGGCGCGACGACCGAAATTGCCGGTGAGAACGACCTTCCTCTTTATAAAAAAAAATATAAAAAATACGGCAACTTTTCACAGTTTTTTTTTAACGAATTATTTACACGCTCGGATCGTGCGATCCTCGTCGCGGCTCGCGGATTTATAAATAACGAGCGACGAGGACGCGCTGATTGGCATTATTATTTCTTCTTGCTGTCATTTTTGTTCTATCATTTAATTTATTCTCATTAAACTATCGAACGGAAACGCCGTTTATGGTGATGCCGTTTCGTGGCAATGGCGCCGCCTCGTAGTGACCCGATCTGCTGTTGTACGTTCTTCTTCCCCCTGCTCCGTGGGTGCCGTAACTGTTAAGAAAAATACAATATTAAAAAAATTATCGAATAGGTCTTTTTTGGAGTTCTTTTTTTAAACCTCCAAAAATGGTTCTATTGTATAGATATATATATTTTGTTTTATCGGACCCATAGGCGCTGCCACTGATGCTATAGGGACTATCGTAGAGACCGTCCTCGGGTACATTCTCGTACATCCTATTGGTCGTGCCGTCGTTGAGACTCGCATAGGACATAACTGCCGCACTTTGGTCCTCCTTTCTTTCGGCCGCTTGAACATTCTCGGTGTTTTTCACGGGCGTTGCTTTGCGTCTATAAAATACAAAAATCAATAAACATCTTTTTTTTTCTCACGTAAAAATCGTTAAATCGTAAATCGTTAAATTATTAATTTAAAGTGCAAGTAAATTGGACGAACAAAATTCACTATATTTGTAATCTAGTTTTTCATGTAAAATGTTATATTACTTAAAAATTGCAAAAAATTTTAAATTAAAAATTCTGGAGATATTTTTTATTGAAATACTTACAATCTGAGATAAACTAAGCCGAGGATGACGAGGATCACGATTATGACTCCTGCAGCGATTCCCACACTAGTTCCAACTCCTTGAGCTTCGGCGATCTCGTTGGACATCACTGGAAATAAAAATATATAATTAAATTACTAATCAATATTACACTTTTGATTACTCGTCATTACTAGGTCCAAAAAGTTTGTCCCAATTCTCTGGCACTAATAATGTGAAGTAATTGTTATTAAATAAAAATCTCCTCTAATCAATCCTCACTTTCGCATCTAGGTTCTTCGCCACTCCATGCGCCGGTGTCCATGCATTTTCTCAAGAAAGGACCGATTCTCTCGTACTGGGGAATACAGTGATATTCCGCAGCACCGCCGTAGAGGGTCGATCCATTGACTACTATAACGCGCCCGTTCTCTATAGGTCCGGGGTGCTTGCAGTCAACGGCTGAAATAATCGCACAAAGGGTTAATATTTAATTTTTTTTTTTTTTTAGTTAAGGATGAAATGTCGAGGACGGATAAAATTTACCGAAACAAGCCGGCATCGTTCCACTCCAGGATCCATTTTGCAGACAAATTCTCGTCTCGTTGCCCTCCATGTAGTGACCTCGTGGACAACTGTAGTGGGCCACACCACCGACGCTGTGGGTCGACACTTGCGTCGATAACGTACCAACTTTTTCCGGATCTTTGCATCTTATCTCTGAAAAAACACCGAACCGATAACGAACAATTATTTTTCATCGGCGATGATTTAGCTTCATTTTTTTCCGGCTGGCCCACTCGGTCGGTAAAGAAATCTTTCGGTGCAATTTATTCAAGGGTGCAAAACCTTTTCAGGGGAAAAAATTATTTACCTTTGCAAACGGGAGTGTCGCTGCTCCAGGTACCGTTTTCGAGGCACAGCCTCCTGGCGAAGCCGTCCAGGTCGAAATTACCATCGCACTCGTAAATCGCAGCAGCGCCGTAGTACGTCGCGTTCGAGGTCAGCGTGTAGTGACCGTGTGGCGTCTCGTATGGCTTTCCACAATCCACGACTGCAATAATTCCACAAATAAAATATATTTAAATTAATATATTAATTCCACAATTAAAATATATTTTTCCCGGTTTTTGCTAAAATAACCACATTTGTTGCGTGCAACACGGGTGGAGAATATACTATTTGAATATTTGAACGTCATGAATTTTTTGTTATTCACAGTGTATCAATTAAGGTGACGTAGTATAACCCGCGCTCAGTCGGTAAAAAAAACTGCACCGAATGTCGCTTTGAGACGGCAGACCATCAGCAAAACAATTTTCCCTGCGTTTGCCGAATCCCCAGGGACAGACAATTTTCTCTATCGTCGGCGAACTGCGGTCTCTAAACGGTATTCAATACAGTTTTTGTTACCAACGGTGGTATTTCGCATCACCTTAAAAGAGAATTATTCCTACACATTTTGTCTGCATACGTTTAATTATAATGCATTTTTTCAGCCTTATTTGTTCCAGCTATATAGTGCAGAGTACGGCAACGCCAACACCCCGACTTCGCTCGCGATAAATTATTATTACAGTTGTAGATTTACGCTCGGACCACAGACCTTGGAGTTACCGAGATGTTCGATAGTGTATAAGCGACTTTTACTCACACACACACTGCGGCACTTCGCCGCTCCACTTTCCATTATCCTCGCACGTGGACAGTGGCTCGCCTATGACCTTGTAACCCCTCTCGCACCTGTATTTCGCCAGTGCGCCGATCTTGTAAGACGTCGCGCCTGTATTGGAATTTTCGGCTGTTCCAGTCCTTACCAATGTCCTACCGTACATCCTGTCGTTTCCGGTTACTGAGAGGATCCCGTGCTCCGCCAGAATTGGCTCGGGACAACGAATTTCTAAAAACAAAAATTTTTTTAAGTCGATCTATTTACTTGGTTGCAGAGGAAAAAGAATTTTTACCTTCGCATTTTGGCGTAGCGTCGCTCCACTGTCCATTGTCCAAGCAGTATCTCCTCTCGACGCCGTTCAATCGATAATTTCTCGTGCAACTGTACGATATCTCGCTTCCCAGATGAGTCGTATCGTTCACGTATTCAACCACCCCGTTCAACATTGGCAGGACCTTGCCACAGTCGATGTCTAAAATTATGATAATACGAAACGTATAATCAGCACGTACTTGTTGGATTTTATTTTTAATTTTTTGCTCATCTATTTTGCAGGCTGCGAGGCTCGGGCATACTTACACTCGCAACTCGGTACTTCGCCGCTCCATTCGCCATCCTTTCCGCATGAATGCTTCGCCTCACCGTGAAGAAGATATCCGGTCTCGCAGTTGTACTCTATCGAACTGTGGACGTTAAGGTCGTAGCCGACGACGTAACTTCCGGCTGGGACTTCCGGTTCCTCACAAGTTATTACTGCGGCATACCGGTAACGTTCAGTAATTTTTTTTTTGTGTAACAATAAATAATAATAGCTTGTACACAAAACTGTGTATGGTGGAGGGTTCGGAAAAAAAAATCAAACGTTCATAATTATTACGCCTTCTATTTTTTTTTACTACAAAAATAGAAGGTGCCGCTGCGTGGAAACTGGAATAAGAATTCACACTCTCTTTTTGGTTACACTCTTATCGTTAAGTGTCACGGGGATAAAGATAGTTTAGTAAGTAGACGACTTTCGCGTCGGAAGCTTAGAGAGACATTTATAAAATATTTCACAATTGATGCTCACGTTCGCAGGACGGTGTCTCGTGACTCCATTTGCCCTCTCTGGTGCACTCGTGTCTGGCCTCACCGAGGAGCCAGTAATCTTCCTGGCAAGTGTACTCCACCATACTCGCGACTGTCGTCGTTCCATTAACGAGATTAACGTTGCCAAACTCGATTTGCGCCGGTGCTCCGCAATCGACGAATTTGCACTGAGGAGCCTTTCCCGACCAGTTTCCACCGACCTCGCATTTTATCACCTACCCAAAGAAGAAAATAAATCAATAACTGTTCCACCACTTTACCTTTCCAGTAATTACATTGAAGCGGGCATGAAAAATGTCGAAAGGTACGGTCCGGAACTATCTTACTCGAAATTTCGGCACGTAGCTCATTTAATATTAATTACAGCGACTTTATTCGAAACGCTAGTTGCGCAATGCGTCACGCACCCGCTTACCGGGAGCTCAAACCTGCGTTCTTAGCTGCGCAGGTGTAGAAACAAAAATATAATTATGTTCTCCATACGCGGAGTGTTATTATAATCGTGCCGGGATTGCGCTGCGAATTTCAATTAATCGCAGTCGTTGAACCCGAAGATCCTTAAGCTCGGGTAGTTACGATAGATAATTTTTTTACACAACCGGCTTGGTGCCTAAGTTGTTTTTATCATCACTAAATTCGTAAGAAAAATTACTCACATTTTCGCCGAAAAGGATAAATCCGTTTTGACAAGTGTACGTAGCTGTGGAACCTGCTCGTCTTCCCGTGCTGGTCACTACACCTCCGCTTATTTTCGGCGGTTCTGGGCACCAGTCGACTGAAAAAGAATTAATAATTAACAATAAGAATAATAACGATTTTTTTTAGATCTGGTGTAATCCAATGTCTCGACAAGGGTAGAATTGACGAAGCTTACAGAGACACTGAGGTTGATGACCACTCCAAATCCCACCGTCGCCGCATCTGCGCCTCGTGTCACCGACCAGTGTGTAATTGTCGTTGCACACGTAATCGGAGAACGCACCGTGAGTCGTTCTTCGATCGACCAGGGTTATAACTCCGTTAGGGAAGTTTGGTAACGCCCCGCAATCGACGACTGTAAACGATGTAAGGAAACGAAAAAAAATTATCTTGAACCAAAAGATATCATTGGCTTAAAAATATTCAGTCTCGTAAATTTACAAATTTTATGCCAAAAATAAATAAATTCAATCTTACACTTGCAAGTTGGCGCCATGCCACTCCAGAATCCCGTCATCTCGCAAGTTCTCGTTTTCGAGCCGACGAGCATATATCCATCGGGACAAACGTAATCGATCGTCGATCCGATAGATTTTTTTTTACCGACTATCGTGGTATTTTCCGCTTTTTCCGGACTGCCGCATACCGAAGGAACTATCATTTTTTTAAAATTAAATAATGCAAAATTAATATTTACTCTAGAAGTTATTATTAAAATATAATAATAATAATAATAGATTTCTATTGATTTTACCACTCTGGCAAATCCAATGAAGATAATCGAGATTGCATCCAACGTCGTTCCACAGCCATCCCCTTCCCCCGTCAAGGACGACGCAATTCTGTTCGCCGTTGTAATTGTTAGGTTGATCTTTGCCCCACGACGGTCGCTGGACGATTTCCCCTGGATATTATAAAAGAGAGTTTCACATTGTTATGCATAAGCGACAATGCAACGTTTACTACGTGTAACAGAAGTCTGCCGTTGTGTATATCAATAGGTGCAGTTTAGCGGACAAATGAATACCACGATTCATCGAGGACTTCCGGTCTGCATTGCCTCACGGGGCCTTTTACTTTCACGTTCCATTTGCCGCAACAGCACAGTGACGACGCGATTCTTTCCGGCTCGACTGACAATTGCTCCACGCTGACAGTAACAATTGGCGAATCTATCTATCTATGCATAATTAACTAAGTTTGAGAAAGAAAAATGAAAGTCAATTTTTTTGTTTACCATAATGATTTCTCAAAACTGTGCTCGTTCAGATGATGAATTAGATCCGAAGATTATCATATTTAACGAGGAAAATTTACTACTAAAAAAAATTGCACAAACGTCTAATTTCAGTAGGGACAAAATAGGACGGTTGAGAAATTCGTGCAAGCCCGATGGAATTTCCACCTGAGACTCGTATAATTATCCAATAATTGCCGGTCACGCCGATCAGCCGAAGCGAGCAGCAGAGAGAGGTTCGATGTACCTCGAGCCCGAGGGGAATAAATGAGGAACAGAATAGAACGGGTTAAATTTTCGTGTTGCATAACGCCCGCAGTTAGTCGAGAGCCGCCGACCCCGTTCTCACAATTCGTTCTACTATAGCGCATTCGCGAATCATCGTTCGACCGGCGTTAACCGATCGTTGCACGATGACTCGAGCAATGCCGTGACTTACGCGGCAATAAAAAGAATGCTACGAGATTCTGAATATTTTTCCTTCGCACCCGAGGAATTTCTTTTTATTACTCACCGTCCACCCAGCGCCAAGTTCTTGCTGTTATGATCGGCTCTTTCTGCGCTCCGATCCAGACCAATTGCGTCTTGAGCTTGTCCTTTCGACGCTCGAGATTTTTCAGTATGAAAGACGCCGAAACACCCTGAAGCGAATGAATAATAAAAAAATAAAATTGTCTGCCGTAAAATAACGCCGTCGAGAGAGAAAATAGGTGCAAACTTAGTTTTCTGAAAATTTTAGATTGTTTCAAGGTCACTACTACAAAAATCTGTATTTTATTTACTTTATAATTTTTTTAAAACAACTTCCACCATTAGGCAGCAAAAGTTAAAAATATAGTCATACGGTTCGAGCTTACCTTGAAGCCGTGAACTAAGTCTCCACCTCGGGAGCGACAGTGGTTTCTCGCTTCCTGAAAGGATCCACCCTTCGTTACAACGAATTCGTAGCAGGTGGAATTGAAAGCGGCTAGATCGGCGTCCGCCGGTGTACCTGCGTGAGCGCACCTGTCCACGGAAAATTCTGAAAGAAGTGAGAACCTAATTAAATTAAATGGTTGTGGACGGCAAATTATATTGACCGATATAGTGGTTGCACAACTGACCGTCGGTGGCAAATACTTCGACCTCGCAGAGGCTCAGACTTCCCTCGACGCCGACGAGCTGAAGGAAGACGTACTGTCCGACTAGTGCCCTCGCACAGGCGAAGGTCTTCGTTATACCTTCCTCTTTTAATCACAAAAAAAATATACATATAAAAAATTGTCATTAATATTAATAATCTGGCGAACACAGACCTTCTTTTGTATTTACACAATATTCAAGTCAGCTTCCAAAGCTCGTAATGTCTAAACTATGCATTGTATTCTTATTTCAGGGCAACAGACATCTGGTCCACATTCTGACGTATCGATTTCACTACAAAGAAGCTGAAAAATATCGACCCGAGGCAAAGCTGTGTGTCGATGAAGACAGTGGATGCGCCGGACGCTTGCACGGATGTACAGGAGCAAAATATGGGTACGATATATTACCAGGGTTCTCGATTAATTAAATTTACCTATCGTCCCCGGAAACCACGCGCAGAGTGGATTTCTCTGCAACTCGGCACTGCTGTTGCCGACCCTAATTTCGATATCTTGAAGAGGTTGATGACCTACGATTATTAGAAGAAAAACGTTAATAATCTCCTCAGCTGATTGCCATTGGCGTGAGCGCGCTGTGAATGGAAGTTTAACGAACCGC
Organism: Ichneumoninae sp. A BG-2022a; assembly: GCA_030522665.1. Classification (NCBI taxonomy): domain Eukaryota; kingdom Metazoa; phylum Arthropoda; class Insecta; order Hymenoptera; family Ichneumonidae; species Ichneumoninae sp. A BG-2022a. Next base: position 35,148 of record JAPYZC010000325.1, read on the forward strand.
AGCATCCCCGTGTCGTCACGCGAACCACCTTAACAGAGTAAGGTTTCAGAAGGTCGACTCTCCACCAGGGACTGGGTTCGCTCTGCGTCTCCGTGCACCTCTTTCCATCGTGCTCCGTACTGATGTCGCCGTCGTTACCGTGCCCGGCGTCACCGCCTCGCACCGTCGTCGACTGATTAGCCGGCCTACGAAAAGCTACGTTCGTACCTAAAAAAAAAAAAAAAAACATTTACATCGACAATGCGACTCTTGGTGTAAAACTACATCGAATTGCAAATATTTTTTTTGTCTATTAATGAAAAACGAAACGAAGGAGCCGAAGCCATGACGTCACTCCATCTTAGCACGCAACGAACGAAACTGGAAACTGGGTTACTGATTCTACCGTCGTGCCTTCCTGCCGCGTCACGAGGAGAACGAAGAGAAGTCGGAGGAAGATAAAAAAAAAGGAAAATATATATCTCACGGCCGTACGGATGAGAGGGAAAGCGAGAGAAGCAAACAATGTGGAAATCGGAGAAGCAACAGTATAACAGCCGTAGCCATCACTAACAACGGGAATTATACCTCGTGCGGGTTAGTGCAGCTTGCCCGGGAGCTCCGCGTCGTTGGGTGTTATACGGCGCATTATTAATTGCATCTAAACGGACCTCTAATTGTTTGAGGCCGTAACGAGCGCCATGGACGAGCGCCTGGGAGAGCAGAAGTCGGAGCTTGCCGACCGGCTACCGACCGAACATATATTTCTCGCAAACGAAACCGAAAGCACCTGTAGCTCAGCGCATAAGTTACTTATCGTAAAAATGTTTTCTCATGACGGTTCAGAGCCGCGCGTCGGTTCTCCGCCCCGGAACTCTTCGCGTACGGACAACTTTGTGCCGGGAGCGAGCCGTCTCGTTTTCCTTCGGCGCGAACAACGACTGCGGTTGTTTGTAATAATCTTTTTCTGGGCCATCTAAGAATTTATGCCTACTATTATTCCTATATTTTTTTTTACTGTTTCAAATACTATATCACCGAGTTTGCACGATTGGTTTTACTACTAGGAATTCGTGTTACGCGTCGTATATGGTCGGGAGCTTAGAAACGAGTGATAATACTTGCTTTTAGCTTGTTTTCACTTTTCTTTACGACTTTGTCATTTCGGAGAGATGAAACAATACAAATACCGTATTGCAGAGTCAATTTCAAGTCAAGGGGATATATCTGTAGACTCGAAGGTACAGATAAGTTTGCGATTTAAGTTTGCAATGTACTGACTACGTTGGGCCTAATTTGCGGTATTCTTCTCGCTGTCGTCCGTGGTCGCCGCAGCGTTTTAAACTTAGATAGATGGCGGGAGAAAGTTCGAGCGAGAGTGAAATTCGAAGCGACGAAATCGAGACGGGTTCGATGTACGAAAATATATCGCATTTCAACGGTCGCTGGAAGCGAAAGAGAGGATAAAATCTTCTATAAAAAATAACGGAAATAAATGTTGTTTGAAAATTTGTCCACACTCACCGCAAAATGGTAACTCCCCTTGCCACCTTCCTTGGTTGCTGCACTTCAGGAGAGTTTGTCTGCAAACAATTTTTATTTCATATATATTGTTCCGTAACAAGTAGATATTATTGAATCTATATCCATATTGACCAATTTCTTCACACATTTTTTTTTATCGTAATCAGTTCTATAGTAGAAAATAATATATCGATCTCATTCTTTTTTTTTCTCATCAGGAAGACCAAACGGATGTTACGTTCGAGGAAACGACTGTGCAATCGAAGCTCCGGACTGGTAATATAATACCAAGTGAGCGACCAGCTGCTTGCCACATAAGCGCAGGTTCAGTCGAACGACAATGCGAGGATCCACAGTGAAAGTCCGAACCGGCCAGTTGGGCAATAATTATCGACTATCGGGACATCGAAAGCCAAATGGCACATTATTCGTCGTTTCGGTCTACGGCCCGACGATCGGACCGGACACTCGTCGGAGTGCGCTAACGCGTAACGCGGAGAACGCGATCCGGTCACGCGTGACCCTCTGACAACTCCGAAACGTAACACGTACAATCCAAGTCGAAACTCTGCTGTAAGTAATTCACTTGCGCACACAAACGCGACCCGTTACAACGGTACGATATTTTTCTTGCGACACCAAAAGAAAATTATATATATATATATATATATATATATTTTTTTTTTCAGCCAACCCGAGCCAGACAAACGGCCTACGATTGTGAGATCGGTGCTGCTGGAGGGCGAGCACTATGATCAAGATTTGTTCGATTGCGGAGATTATACCAGTTCCACCGTATGCTTGCAGTCCAGACCACGTGCAGCGCAGAACAGATGGATTCTGGTCCAGCATTTGAAACAGCCTCTCGAACTGTCGGCAATCCTGTTTTATCGGGTATTTCATCTTTAACCCTTTTTCTATACAACGCTAAAACATTTATACATTTTATTTATTTACTTTCTCTGCGGCGCATGATAGGACCGATGCATGACAATGCTTATTGCGTTATCATAATTTATCATTGTCACGGGTGATTAACTGGGTGACTGTAATTACAGTGACTCCAACTTCCGCCTTAGATGTTTTCAACATTCAGTGACGAAAGCGTTTAGTGCTATCGATGATTTATGGCTTTTGTTCGTTATCGAACGGTACTGTGGATACTTTTATCGTCGATGCGTAATCGGGACTAGGTACTGTTCGCTGCTGAGCGAATAATTGAGAACCTTTCTTATCACTCCAAACTCGTAGAACAGGTTATATTTACTATTATTATCTTTTTTTTCGTGGATAACGGAAGTATATTGTTGATTTCCCTGGAGCATCGGATTGGAGGCGTGGGTCGATACCATATCGATTCGTCGATCGATTAATAGGCTGCTGCATAACGGGTTCGATGACCCCGAAAATACCCTTAGATTATTCCGATAACATTTTTAAACGTCTTTTTTCTCTCATGTAGTTCTCGGTATTCTGCTTCCGCTCGTATATTTTTCAACGTCTGTTTTTCATTTCACATCGTAAAACCTCTTGTTCTTCAATTTCTTATCTACCATCGCCTTACGTCGTTCCTGGTTGGTTGTTTTTTTGTTCTCCACCATGAGTAAAACCGGACACGCTCGTGTCAATTGACTTCGATCTCTCGTCTTTCCGTTACGCTCGCTCATGGAAACGAGCTACAAAGAATGCGTATTTAAAGCGGCTTGCATTTTTTTCTGCACTGCCAGCGTCCTTGCGGAGATTATTAACGGTACAGAGAGCCGCGCGATTGCCCGACGATTATCCAAGATCAGCCAGCCGTGCGTTAAATCGCAGTTATTTATTTCTTTTATTCTCTCGTTAATAAAGTTTCAGGAAAAACTTGGGAGGGAAGATAATTAACGTATTAAATACCCTATCGAGCCCATCGCTGTTTCCGTCAAGATCTCTGCATTATTTATTTTTACTTACAAAAAATTCTTTGTATCAAAAATTTCTATGTTGAATCGAAGAAACGATTAAAAAAAAAAAATTAACTAGAAAAAAGAAAAAGATAGATAATATAAGTGGAAAGAGTGTACAAACTGTACACGAAGAACATCTTATCTAACGTCCTTGTAAATGTCGACGGGTCTTACCGTTATTTGCCCGTGAACGCTAATTACGTCCTTAATTGCCGTTAGTCGACACCGCGCATAACGCTCGACAATAGAACCGAGGTAATTTTCTGCGCTCGATTTTTTTTTTCGGAAAAATGTGTTACTCACCCGAAGAGCTCGTAACCGGCGTCGCAGGTGTAGGTCGCCAAGGTGCCAGCTGACAGTGTCTCGTCCGAGAGGGAGACCCGCGAGTTCATCGGCACCGCTGGGTGACCGCATTTCGTTCCTGGAATAAAGAAAAAAAAACATTTAAAAAAATGTACAGATCGCATAAGAAACATCAGCGCAAATAATATCGCGAGGGAAAAGAATTGCAAGAAGATAGTTTGCACAAATGATTTTGCAGTAGTATTGTTGGGCTTTAACGGTAAACCAAATTATCGTCTTATCTTTTTCTGCACGATAATCACCGGATGAAGCGAATCTCCTCTCCGTGTCACTTTGCACGGTCTTCTCGTTGCGTACAGAAAAAAAATGCGAGAGTGTATTATTGCTCGTGAACTCGAGAATCTCGGGAACACGAGAATGCTCTCTGTTCTTCGACGCTGACGAGTTCGCACGATCCAGGGTCAGAATTATTTCTTTCACGTTGCGTCAGGCACGCTTCGGTAAATCTGTGATCGTTTCTGTATTTTTATCTATTCGTCTTGTGAGATTGCAAACTATAACGGTTTGCAATCTCACAAGACGTACGCCTTTTTTATGCGGAAGTCATTATTTTTTGTATGGAAAAAAAATGTTTGCCCATTTGGATAACCAGATTTTTCCCAGAGATCATACGAATCTTGGGCTCCAATTCTCGATCGTAAGATCAATCTTTAGTTCTATACTAAAAACGCACCTTAATTGTTAATTGAAGATCGATCTTTATTAATAGAAATTCGATTCAAATTTTTATGATAAAAAATTATAATTAAATCGTCGTCAGTGCACGACGACTAGAAAATTTCAGACCTGAATAGTCGTTGCGTTTTCGGGCCTTTCCGATTTTCTCGAGAGCTGATACGCGAAGTGTTACGGTTCTCGTTGACTAGATTTGTCTTCCTGGAGATTCAGAGATTCAGAGATTCGTGACGAAGCCGATATCTCCAGCGGAGTATTCAGCGCGTAACGCAATCTCGGTCTAGCTACCGTTCATCGACCCACGATCGAACGACGATCGGCTCCTCGGGTGCGGAAACCGCGACACGATTCTGCACAGCGTCTCATCGTGTTTGAACACGTGTGCGTGATCTCGGATGAAAAAAAAATTAATAATAAATAGATCACGCGACAGCGCGACAAATAGGCGCACGTAGCAGAGTAACGTTTGCGTGGAAACGTGAAATCAATTCGAAGAGCGTTACCCTTTTATTTTAGATAAAAACTTTGAATTTGCGTAGCACAATATTTTGCACAGTTTTTGCACCGTTGGAACGGAGTTAGTTAACTATACGGAAAGAAACACTAAGAATACGAACATTGCAACCCGAATAATGCAATCGTGACCGTTTTAGAGAGCTCGCCTATCGAACGGGACACGACTGATAGGTTTCGCCTCGAAACATTCGCTTTATCGAACAACGTCAAATTTTCTTGTACTTCGCAATTTTTATAAACCTTTTTTGTACAGAAGTACGCGATAGGAAAATTTAAAAATAATTGTTTGTCGTTTTTCGTTCAGGAATTCGATAATTACTTTTAATAATCTTTAATAAGTTTTTATCATTTTTTTTTCATCGTTACCTGTCTAAATTTTACCTACAATGGTATAGAATGTCTGTGTTTGCACAATATGCGACAAAGTATGCATCCGCGAAGCATTTGTTCGAGCTGTTGGCTCAGATCATGCCAACCGGCGGACCTTGTGCGAGATCCCACGTAAATTCCATCATTCGAATACCACACAAATGCACGATGAATTGCACCTTCCGTCAATTTTTTTTTTCCTGCAATTCTATCGTCTCTTTCTCGGATGCGTTGCACGGTATCATTAAGTATGTGTGAAGTAAAATTAGTATTTTCCTTAAAAAAACGAAAGAATTATGTAAATAATGGTAGAAAAGTCGGTGTCACTTGCGACAGTCGTAATAACCCTGTCTGAATTCCCACTGCAATCTCCTAAGTCAAATATAGCTTTTAATTCTAACGCCATATTTTTCGTGTGCCATATGTGCCTTTCCGGAGCTCCGAGTCTCATTGCTTAATTTTCATTCCAAATTAACATTGTTCCCTCGTGCCGCGCGCCTTTTATGCACGACGATTTATCAAAGCCGAACCAAGCCTGAGACTAAGTGGTCGAATTAAAATAATTTATATGGAAGGGCAATCACCCGGGGATGTCAAGCGTTTGTATGCGGCACATACAGATTACGAAAGGCCGGATAAAAAAAATGGGCAATAAAAAAATGATGAATTATTTTTCTTCAAATTTAAAGATATTAAATAAAAATGCTGTCATAATTCAAGCGCTGGGGACTGCGGGACGGTCGTTCGGTGTGGAATGTCCATACGATTGTTATTATTCTGACCAAGTTTAGATAAACGAATGCGACATTGTCCCTGGCCGGAAGTCCAAGTCTAAATCGATGGAGAGTCAAGGTATAGTTCTGTAGCCCCGTTCCAGTCGGTGGCTCCAGGCATACACAGAGAGTGTCGGGACGTTCTCCGTGCATCGGGTGTGTACGTGCATCTTACACATTGCGCTTCGAGCTCGAAAACGTATGCGCCGCCCGAGGCTCTCGAGCAAGCGCGCGCTTCTTCTTCTCTTTTTTTTATATTTTTTTTTCTATCGAGGGAAAGTCCACAACAAGTGCGAGAGTCAGTAGGTAGGATGGAAACCGTGGCACGCGTCTATCTTGCTGCATACACGACGAGCTAAACTTGCAATTTATACTGCACAACGAGGATGCGCGCCCGCTCGAAGACTCATACTCGAAGCCTGTACTTACCATGCAACTTACGACTACGTACATAGTCTACCGAGTATGTAACGAATTAATGACACGTATGTAGGCCAGAGAATAAGAAATAAGAAACCATACATTACGGACAAGCAATATATATACATATTGAATAAAGAAGGAAATAAAATTAATTCGTCGAGTCGTTTTCACGCTATAAATTAAAGGGAGGGGGGGGGGGGGTTTGTGTGAAATAGTCGATTTCTACTGTGGGTCAAATAAACTGAGGCTACATTAATTATTTGAGATTTTCGACGAGCTGGAAAATATGCTTATTTTATTTTTACTTTTATTTTTTATTAAATTTAAAAAAGTATGTATGCACATACGTGATACGCGATAGACGAACACGTGAGGCTCTCGCGAATCGGATATCTCACGGCAGCATTAAATAATTCAACGATACAGTCGGTCTAGAGCTTTCTCCACGGGCATCTTGTTTCCGCCATTTTTACTTTGTGAAAATTATTCAATAATTCAACGGGCATACGACTTTCCACATCGACTCTCTCGCGACGTACGGTTTACATGGTATTTTAGCGATTGCATCGAATACCAAGTGAAAAAAAGAACCTCTGCTTTATCGCAGAATGTACGAAAACATTATACAACGAGTTTGAGGACTCGATGCGAATCGTTGAGGAGTTTGAATTTTTTTTTTGGTCACGAGTGGAAGGCTCACATTGTACCTGGCATTGGGATATTAGAAAGCATAACTCCGACGAACGAAGGTCACGATCGAGTTTTGCCTCGGCGGGGACAAGATCCGAGATACGATCGGGCTTCGATTATTATATCTGCGTGCGGGAGAGGCCTCGCGTCCGAGGCCTCGATGCGACGGCTGTGCGAGCGAGCCATGTGAGGTCGCGCACGACTTCCGTTCCCGTCTCGAGGACGTTCAATTTAATAATCGCGGATTTTTAAATTTTTTAAATATTTATTCCTCATTATTTTTTATTCCTTCCTCTTAATGGAATAAATTAAATGATTAAGTATCGGTGCTGTACCCGGTAAAAATAATTTTTAAATAAGACATAAACGTGTTTTTCTCTTCGGGATGGATTTTCATTAGAATCTTCCGATTTAATGTAATCCGAGCGTAGACGCCGACAGTGCATTATCTCGCATGGATAAACTGGAATAATTGTCTCTGGGCAATTAACCCGCCTGAATCTTGTTCTCTCCAGCGGAATCCTCGTTCGCGTTTTCTGTAATTAATCGTTTTCACTTCTCTCCCCTGTGCTTTTTACGGGCAACAAAGATGCACAACTTTGTCGGCGACTTGGACATTAATTTTATTCATAATTATCTCGCGGTTAAAATCATAAGGGCCTATCTGCCAATCTATAAGCATAGGACATGCGCCCTTTTGGTTTTATTCGTTGGTTACTTCGAGACAAGAGTATTCTTTTAATCTTTTACGTCTTGTCTTTTTATTATTATTTTTTTTCATTTTGGTACGTTAAGCGATGAGCTGTAAAAGGCCTCTGGCATTCGGTAAACGGTCCCCTGACCGGGTGTGGGTCACTCGGTTACGAAACCTCAACGCCGAAATAACGGTAAATGCGAGACACGAGAGCGAGGAGAGTTCGAATCGCGGGCACGGTATATCGTTGGTCACGTTGCGTCGATATGCCAGAAGTCGACCTACGTGTCGCCGAACAACTTTAACATTCACGCTGCCGAGGAATGTTTTTCATTCTTGTTAATAGCTTGCGACCTGGCAACCTCATTGAAGGACGGAAATGAACACGCTGGGCGTTACGCCGAAGGAAAAGAGGACCTAGAGTTAATTTTTCAAAGGTTAAATTATTTATTTTCTTTAGTAATTTTTTTTAATTCCTAGAAATACCTTAAAGCGAGGTGAAACACCGTCTCGCCTGACCATTCCGCGCCCAGTCTTTTTATTATTTATATTTTATGTTTGTTACCGACCGAAGTAATTTTTATAAATGTTAGCTGTGATTGCTGCAAGGAGGCGGAATAATTTTTTTAACTGAGAGAATTTTAAAAAAGTAATCGTTCTGACCCCCTCGGTATTCGAATGACATTCTTTATGAATTTAATTCATATCCGCAGTACTGCATGCGACGCTGATTAGGAACCGGATACACCGCGGATCGAGTCGCGAACGAGTTTCGTGTATTAATAGCATCAGGTAAAAAGAAAAAGTAAAATATAAAAAATCTGAGAGTGAATTCTACCTCCGGAACTGCCGGGGACAAGAGTGAGTTAAACAGTCCCGCGAAACATCGAGAACGAAGGAAAGAACCGGTCGGAACTTTTACGTTCCGCGGGTAACACTTTCGACGGCGCGAAACGTTTCGGCGAGGGCGGCTCGTTACACAAAACGGTGTCTATTATCGCACTTGCGTATTAAGCGCACGTACCAACCGCGCAATCTTGGAAAACAGACGGCAACGCAGTTTATAATTTTTTTCCTCACTTGTTCGTAATTATAAACCCGGGGTGAACACAAAACAGTCCACTTTTCGTCACAAATATTGTTATTAATTTTTTCTGGGTCTAATTAATTACACTATTTTGCATTTTGAATTTTTTGTTTCTGTTTCACGGCCCAAAAGTCGTGACTCGGATGGCTCGGTAAACTTAATTGTCCGACGACCGCAGGTGTTTTCATAATTTCGACGGGAGGTAAAAAAAAGTTTCCGACCCGGAGTGCTCATGAATCTCGACGTTTGGATAACCGGAAGGGAGAGAGGCGAGAAACGAGCAGTCAAGGAGGCAGAGAAAGACGGAGATTGGCTCGTATCGGGTTTCCCAATCCATTGTCTTAACCGCGACGGCGTATCGCGCGTACACCAGCCCGGGCTGCTGCTGCTGACTTCTTAACGAAGTTACGAAACTCAATGATGTCTGTGGTGTACCTTCTGTCCGAGATATAAAATTGTTATGAAACGAAACGGGACTTCTCAAACTATTCATACCCGCTTCCTTCAGATAAATTGCAAATATTCGAATGCCGAACAGAAATATGCACACCGCATTCTTCCATCTTTGCCATTCATTTATGCGGTACTTTATTTTGTTTCGCTGATTTCCGTCTTGCACAAAAGGAAAAGAGAAAACGTGATTAAAATCTTGCCGAATTTTGCAATTTTTTTTATTATTAGAGCGACCTGGACGATTGTATGCATTTTTTCAAAATTTTACTTCCAGGTTATTTAATTATTCGTACCGTCTGAAAATTAAGGATTGGCAAATTTGAGATCTGATGCCAGATCCAATAGAGTTCGAATTTTTTTTAATGGAATCAATTTTGGCGCGCAATTCAGGCTCCTGCCAAGCGTGTAAAAATGGTACATTTTCTTCGATCGAAGATCCCGAAGATCTCATAATATATGCAGATAATAAATTCATTATTGTTAACTAAAGTTCCCGCGACGAAATCATTCCAATTATTCCTACAATTCGTGCATCTAATCAACGCCAAAAACAATTAGTTTCACGCGAGATTTTCTTTTTCATCACCATGTGCCATTGATTGTAATTCTTGGGACGATGATAATTTCGACGGGTGACTGTCTAGGCCACAGGTGGAAAACAATCGTCCAGCGAAAGTCTTCCGGCATCGCTTGTTAGAGCTAGCTACACATTTTCTGATGGAAGTTCGCGCGCGCACGCGACCCTCGTTTGTCTATCGCGAACAAAAGAAAGAACTCGAATTCGTGACTGTCTCCAACGATGCTGTCGCATTGTTTTCCCGAGGTGACAAGCTTGATACGCTTTGTGTTTTCCGGAAGATTCGCCGGAAGATTTCCAACACGATCAGATTCTATGAACGAGGCGCTATTGTTAAATTATCATTTCCGTCCCAAACCACTTAGAATTCAAAACAATTCACGCTACAAGGTCGATCGTCTCTTATTTTTTGTCTACGTCTTTTTCGTATCTTCTACGTTTCTCGTAGCGCCAATTCAATTTTTTTTTTCATTATTAAATTTCGTACCACTTCTACGAAATGTTAATATGCATGCCATTGTTTTGTTTTCGCTGGAAAAAATTATATGCATAATACACATCAATTTTGTGTTTTTAACATCGAAATTTACTTTAAGGTACCGGAATGAATATTTTGTTTCCATTATTATAATCTTTCACTTAGTCCTCTTCTCCTCAGTTTTGAACAGAACGAAAAAAAAAACTTTAAAAAATGCACATCTACCTGAGTGGTTATATGATTAATAAAATAATTATGTATATATAAATAATGACGATTGTGGTCGTGACCGCTTGTTTCGTACCGCAGGCGATATTTCTTCTATCGATGATTTAATGCCACTAGGACGTCTCCAATATATTTAAGCGGCACATATCATACGTTTTACAAATCAGTGAAAATCTTCCAAGAAAAAAAATGAATGAAAAAAAGCATAGCGGAATGGTGTGCAGTGGGGGATTTTTTTCATAGACGGACATGCGCTAATGAGAGTACAATTAATTACGTGGGAACCTTTGGCTCGTGCATTTCGATCACTATAGAATGCGCGACGCATCGCACCCGATCTTTTTATGTACCGTTATGTAATTTGTTATGCAGCCGCGACGCGGTTCCCGCTGGGAATGCAGATGTAGATCCTTGCATTCGAGACGAATTCGAGAGCTACTCTAATGCTACGATGCATGCTCGCTTGTACACATTGATGTTCGAATACTAATCATCTGTCTGTGTAACGTAAACTCCACCTGACTATGCCGACTGCTCTTACTTAGCCTCCCTTGCCACGCCTTCTTGGATTTACAAATTCTTACGTTTACCTAACAGACTATCGCTTCTGACCTAACAAGTTCAGTTAACACAGGCGCGAGCCCTACGAGCCATTCACGCGGACGTCCGCTCGTTTTCCCAGGCATTCTAATACCTTCTCTTATTCTTCCTTCGAATGAGAAAATCCACCTGTCCTGTATATTAACACACGACGCTGGATAAAAAAATCTTATTTTTCTGTATTCATATTACAGACTCATATTACTTTTATGATTCATTGCACATTATTATTTAAATATTATCCCATTATTTTTCTTCCCTGGGAAAGAAACTGTCTATATCTACGTTCTCGTTATAAAAAATTAGTATTAAAAAATGAAGTTTTAGTGACGGAGTACATGAAATTGTCCGAACTATTGACAAACACGACTTTGGGACGTGTGTACGCGATGGATGCAAATTTTAGATCCTTTATAATAATTTTACATTTTATTGAAAGCAATTTTATTTTTAAAAAACCATCAACACTCCAGCGTATTTTCAGACAGCTCAAATGTGACAATATTAGCAAAGTAGCTGAAGCCATACTTGCGAGTGGTCTCATGCAGGGGCTTTGCGGAGGTTTGTAGAGCGCCGTAAGAGACAGAGGAAGCGATTTGAAATTTGCATTTGCATTTTTTAAAAAATGTATTACTTTATCGCCTGCAGCTCCGGCTAAACTTTCCATAGGACTAGATTAACCGCCATTCGCACATTTCACCTGCGATCCGTTCTACACACCGCGGCGGCCCTAAGGCGAGCCTCGCCCACGCGAGGATCGTGCAAAGAACGTCCGCTCTTTGCACGATGCTCGATCGTTCGTTTCGCATTAACCGAGGTATATCTGGCCCGGTATATCGGAACTATCCGTGCGAGTAAGAAAATATGTTCGACTGTATGTAGTTATGTGAGGTAACGTGGATGCGGTAAGCTGAGGAATCGGCGCGTTAGTTGGCGTTACATCGTTTTACCAGTGTCGTTTTCTACACGGCTCGGCACACACCGCTGTAGATCCTTAAATGTTACGCCTATCCCACAGATAATGCCCGAGGTCTGTCCGGGCGTTTCTTCGTGCGGGATGCAAAAGTCGATCCAGATAGTTACTTTTACCCTACCGTCCCGCCCGCCACGTAAGTCGTGTAAGAAAAGCTGCAAGGCGATCGCGAGCAACGCCCTGACTCGACCTGGATCGGCCGGGTGAACCAGAACTACCGACTTTATAATACCAGTCCGAACTGACACACATAAACTGCAAAGAGCTATCGGTTCATTTCAATAATACCTTACACTATATATCAAAACAGCCGCCCGGCGATATTCATTATCACTCATTAGTTCACTTCATTTTCCTTTTTTGGTATTTTTGTTTAAGTAAAGCCTGCACCGGAAGTAAAAAAATAAATACAGGATTGAGTTCTTCTTTTTAATTTTCCAGCGCTCAATCTTGTATAAATTGTATCATTTTTTTAGTAGATTCAGATCACTTTTCTCGGTGCCTGTTTGATTTTGTTTTCGGTAAAAGCCATTGGAACTGACAAATAATATAATTCCTGGTTTCTTGTTTTTATTTTATATAATACATTTTTTCAATAATTTCATTAAGCAAGTTTATAAACCCGCTAAATGCGCAAATCTGACAGGGTATTCAACCGGTGGAGAGCGAATGAGTCACGCTTTTAGGGAGAGCGGGTCGAATCGGTTCGAGCAGAATGGCGCAAAAGCCCCGTCGCTCGCTATAGATAGTTCAAACTCTGAGCAACATAATGATCTTTCGTTATTCGTCAGTTCCTTAAGCTAATTTTTTGTCTACTTCTATATCTCAGATATAAATAATTTTCTATCTAACGTGTCAATGTACCGGGTGTTAAAATTTTGATCGCAGGTTGTTTCGTCCCGCAGATTGAAAGCTCCGTGTGTGTGTGAAGCGTGGGTTGCGCATGCGCAGAGACCACGGAGCATTGGGAGAGTCGCACCCATACGCAGATACCAGAAACGAATCCCAATAAATAAATATCTCTCGAGAGGCAGCAATCGAGACTCGACCTCCGGGCAGGTAGGCGTTAAAAGTGCGGGCAACTTTACGTCAGGAGAGAAAACAGATTGTTCACGTTCTATATGATTACCGAGCACTTATGAGCGGAATACGGAATCGAGTGCTCGTTTGATAAGCAGAACAACTTTTTTTATTTGTCGTTTTTGTTTTTATTCGCGTAACTGTATCGCATAGTCCCGTTATTTGACGATGCAATAACGATTCCTGGTAGACACTTTAAACCCTTTGAAACACAATATCTTCAAAACGTACCTTCAAAACGGCTCGACAAATTATAACAAAATATTTATATCATACTCAGCAGGATGGTATTTTTCCGGGAGAATTTTACCAGTCTTTTTGTTCCCCGTATTGTTATTATTTCCAATTTCGAAACGCGTAAAGTTACCGTCAAAGGCTTAAAAGACAATAAAATCAATGTCACGTTCTCAATCGGTTCTGTAATAATTGACGATTTCCGTGCCTGTTCGATGAGCGATAAATCACTTTCAACTAATGTGATATTACAAAGCTTGTCCTCAATTCTGAAACGCCATCTATCATGAATGAGCATCGCGAGTTTCCGACAAGTGGATCAAACGTTTTAGCATCGATTCAAGGATACTCTGATGAGTGAGTACCGGTGCGTAATACGCGAGCAGTAAACTCGCGCGAGATGACTCCGCAAACTTCCTCTGGCCCATTTCGAACGAACGGAATAGATCGTATTTATACCGTCTGGTCGTCGGGTTCTCAGGTAGCTGCAATTAAATTTCTCTCATCGCGGCCGCAAGCGTTCTCCAATCACGCGATGCTCCCGATTTTGCTCAACAGCTTTGTTTAAGTTTGTTATATTATAACGCAACCGGTCGGGTACGGAAAAAAGCCAATTCAGTATACCTGAAACAGCCTCCAAGCGATCGCGTACATAGATAGATAGATAGATTCGTTTATTGCGTGTTGCGCAGCCCAAACTCCTTAAGAACACCGTACACGAAGATACAAAATAGAACACAAGCATAGCAGTAGCGCAGAGCACTGGATGCGAGCCAACATTAAATAAGCATAATTTAACAATAAATAAAATAAAACACAGCCAGAAAATACACCAACAAAAATAGACTACACGGATACTAAAATTAAGGTTGCAGGAAGAATTAAGTACACAAATAAAAGTAAAACGGTACAGTGTACAGGCGAAGCGGTACGCAATTTATGCGTGATTGACGCATCTATTCTGAACACAGTGCTGACTTGTATCGATGCTTTGGCGAATGGACATATTTTTTTTAGATTTCGTCGTGGTAAATTTTTTGGGGTACAGTTTCCGGTCGAAACCGTCGACAGCCATCGATTATTTCGATGGCTTTCATGGGTTCAATTTTTTCAATACGATAAATGTATGAAAAAAATTGCGATTTTCTTTACTATATTCGTTACATAGAAAAGAACAGCTGCCGGTGTGCTTTCAGTCACGCGATATCGTTTTCCATACAAAGTATGTTCGTATATTTATCGACAGATAAACCGATGCAATTATTACTCTGTCGTTTTTTTTTTTTTTTTATTACTTGCTGAAATTCGTCCAACGCGAGACTGAAAGTGAGGCCGGAGCAAGGCCAAACATTGCAACTGCTAAAAAAAGCTACTGGGTACATTTGATCGTTGAAATAAAAATAATAATATTTCTTTCGCATGAGTTCATTTACGTAACGGACACACGAGGAGGTACAAGTACGGAGCGAACGCAGTGAAATCGAAAGGGGGTCACAGGACGCGATTGGTATCGCGTTTCGGCTGCACCGTAGCCGAGTCAGGTGTCCGACGAGGGGTTCCTTCGAGCTTCCGGTCCTGCCCTAATAACTCCATGTCTTTATCACATGGCGTCGTGTGTTTTTTTATCAATATATTTTTTTTTTTATTATATTTTGTTCCTAAAAGTTTGAAATTCGATCTGTGCATGTAAATATATTGTAAAGAATACAGAGTTGAGGATTAACTGAGACACATGACATTACATAGATGATCGAAATAGCTCTGTATGACCAATGACAGATGTACAGATTATCGATCGGCGAGATGACTAAAGTCTTTATCGGACTTTCAAAGACAGCGGACGTTCGACAGTTCGTAGGGGAGACCGGGGCAAAATGGCACAGCGGGGCAAAACGGGATTGTGAGAGCAAACCTCAATTTTCCAATCATTTTTGGATGCCCCATTTAGACCCAACGATACATCTGGATTTTCACACCCGTTTTGTCCCACGTACCACCATCGCTATCATCTCAAAGTTATTGGAGAATTGCGTTTTGTCTCATTATCCGTGATTGCAATTAATAATGTCCGCCCCAAAACCGAATGGGCATGTTGTTGATTTCGCCCGGTCGTAACAACTCACATGATCGTGAAAGAGGTTGACGAAGACAAGGAGCAAGGACGTCTATAATAAAGTCGAAACGAAAGTTCACGCGAGTTCGATGGAAGTTTAACGGACAATAACTTGGAGGTCGATGGAAACACCGGCACCGGCGCCGCCCCGGCATCAGCAGGAATAGTCATCAGAAGGATATACATGTATAGAAGTTTTGATACAACCACAGTCTCCTATACCGGGTGACCTCGGGGTTCGAGTTAAAAGCGACGGAGAACAGCGAGAGACGATAGCGCGGGTGGGCGGCGAGAGCGAACCGCGCGGCGTGCACAGCTCTTTTTGTTCTCGTTCTCATTCCCCGGGTGCGGGGAACCCCGGGGGCGTATAACGTTCGCTTCGGCCATATTCCACCTTATGTTTCAACCGCGACGGTTTCACCGGGCTGCTTCACGCCTGCCGCCCCCCCCCCGCCCTTTCAGACAAGAAAATTCTTAATCCGGCCAGGGCGAGAGATCTGCCAGTTTAGATCTTTCGCGCGAATAACAAAAACACCCAACGTTCCGTGCCAATGGCTTTTCGCTACGGCCGGAGTCTCGAATATACTGCCGTTGTCATTAGTTTGCCACTCGCGCAACCCTTCTGTACTTGGAGGAAAAAAATAATATATAATATATAATATATAATATATAATATATAATATATAATATATAATATATAATATATAATATATAATAT
>JAPYZC010000326.1:0-40437 GCA_030522665.1 Ichneumoninae sp. A BG-2022a
TTCGTTTCCTTTATGTTAAAATTTGTTTAAAATCGTAATTTTCAAGTATTAGATAAAATTCTGAAAAAATTCATACGTATTCAGAAAAATTAACAAATTTTTTTTCAGTAATTTGTTATGAACATTCTGAAATTATTATTATGCACAAACAATCTATTCAGCACCTTTTATATGCTAGAATTGTTTCAGATTTTTTTCTCATAGAGAAGTGTTTGTAATTTTTGTATTTTTTCTCTCGTACTTAGGCGGCGTCAGTCATTGTGCTAGAACTACCTTAACACCGGAAATAGTGTATTTCCGGGAAATTTCCAGAAATATAAATTACATAGTTCATAGCGAGGGAGTGAGGCGTCCGAGCCACACAGTCTGCCAGTCGTACAATAAAATTACGTAATTGAAGATATACTCTGTAGAGTCGACCATACCTTCAGAATCTGGTAAATCCGTTACAGCTCTATGTAGTACGGTCACACGCCTCACTTCTTTTTTGTTAGCTGAAAAAGAACGATTTGTGAGTACAAGGTTTAAACCAGAAAGCAAAGTAATATGTATGACAATACTCACTTTTTTCTTCCCCTTTGGTCGAGTGTCTCTGGATCACCTTCGCGTTGGTTTTTGCAACCCTGGTAAACCAATTAATTTCAACGTACGTTAGATCGAACTCTGCGCGTAATGCAATTTCGCTTTAAAATAAAAAGATCGCATATTTTTGCGAATACATACTCGTTGACAACTCCCTTGAACGCCGACTGCAGAAGTCTCGCCGATTGAATGGGCACGGCTCTGTTCAGTCTTTCGGCTCTTCTTCGACTGAGTTCCGTTCGCAGGTCGCCTTCCTCGTCGACGGTGAGATCTTCGACGACCGTCGTCGCTTGTTCCGGCGAGCTGTCGACCGGGCTGGTCGCTCTGTCCTTTCGCTTTTTACATTTCTTCTCTTTTCCGATCCGTTCCGAGAGCGTCAGTTCTCCGCTCTTCAATTTTCCGACCTGATAAATCTCCTTGTCCCGTTTCTTCTTCTTCTTCGATCTCTCCTTCTCCACCTTCACGGGAACCATTTCGACGCACATGGAAACTGTATTCGTCTGGGAAGACTCGTCGCTCACGACGTCCTCCAAAACCTCGTAGACGTAATCGTCGGTCAGGCATAAATCGGACTCCGCCACGTCCTCGTACTCGTCCGACATCTTCGCGGACTTCTGCGCTTTCGGCGAATCGACCGACTCCGGCTCTTCGGGAACTTCAATTTTTTTATTCGCGTTGTCTCTTTTGCCCAATTTAATTTTTTTATTGTCGTGAACAGGATCTATGGGTTTGTTGCATTCGAATTTTTTCCTTCGCGCTTCCAGCACTGGATCACTGTTGGTGGTTTCGGTGGAATCCTTAGGCCCGCCACTCGACAACGCTGATTCCCTCTGCTTAACCTTGGATCTGACGACGTCGGGCGACGAGGCGTTTTTTCGCGCCGGCGAAGCTTCGCGCTTGTACGCCTTGCTGGCGCTTTCCTCGGGAGTGATGGAGCGCGGTCTCGTTTTTCTCGTAGATTCCTTCGGCGATCTTCGTCGCCTGGGCGAAAGACGCGGCGAATTTTTGGGCGAGGACCAGGGTGACCTGTGCGGTGAAAGACGAACCGGCGATCGAAGCCTGATCGGCGAGCCTCTTCGCCTCTCCGGTGACAATTTTGGGGATCTGAGACGCGGAGAGGCTGCGCGTCTGGGCGATAGTCGTGGCGATCGACTCCTGGGCGACGCTCGTCGCACCAACGGCGACAACCTGGGCGACTTCGATCGCGGCGTTCTCGCTCGTGGCGACAATCTCGCCGGGGAATTTCTCGGCGATCTCGATCTGATTACTCTCGGTGATCTCGAGCGATTCGAACGTTTGGGCGATCTCGGCGGTCTCGGAGATCTCGAACGCGTTATCGCGATCGGCGATCGTGATCTTCGTATTCGAGGCGATCGCGAGTGGGGCGATCTTCCCCTGGGTGACAATTTTCTCAGAGGTGATCGCCTCATCGGCGACCGGTTGTTCGGCGATCTTCGCGGCGACAATCTCGGTGACCTCGGTCGCGGCGACAATTTCGGCGATCTCGGCCTCGGCGAGAATCTCGACGGTGGCGACATCTTTCGGGGCGATCTCAGTCGCGGCATTTCGCGAGACTTCTTGGATTGTCTCGGTGGCGATCTTCTCGGTGATCGTCTGGGTGACTTTTTCCTCAGTCGCGGCTTCGGCGACAAGGATCTACGTTTGTGCAGCATTCTGTTCACCGAACGAGGAGACACCGATCGACGCTCGCTCTTCGTCGACTGCAGCGACGTTGAGACCGTCGTATTGGCCGTGCCGTTCTTGCCGGTCTCTCGTTCACCCCGGGATTTACGATTCCGAGACTTTTGAACGTCACCGATCTTCCTCGACTCTCTGGCATCTTTCTTCGTAATTTTTTTCTCCTTCCTCTCGGATGGTTTGTCGACGTTCATCTCGCGTTCCATCTCGTCCATCAAACGCTCGAGGCTGTCCTCCTCCTCGAGATCCGCCATCAGCAGGACGTCGTCGTCGTCGTCGTTCGCCGGCTTCTCTTCCTCCTCCTCGTCGTCGTCGTCGTCATCGTCGTCTGCCCCTTCCTCTTCCTCGTCTTCGTCTCCTCCTTCGTCTTCCTCCTCGTCGCAGACGTCTTCGTCGCCGATTTGCTCGCGTGGACTCTCCTCCATGCCGCTCTGGTTGTCCCTTTCCGTTCCGCTCTCGTCACCCTCCGCGCCAACTTTCTCCAGACGCTCGCTCTTCGGCGTTAACGCCGCCGTCGACGTGCTGTTCGACTCCTTGGTGTCCTCCTCCTCGGAACCGCTCGCGGTGTCTTTGTATCGGTAAAATTTTGAGTCACCTGGAAAGATCACGAGAATCTCGATTGGAGCACGCAAAAAAAAAAGTGCACACGACTTGCTCGTTTATTAAAATTATGCGCACAGCTTTCTCTGTGGGAAAGTTCGTTGATCGACTTTGACTTGCTCATAGGAAACTCGTAGGAAGCTGTGCACAAAATTGTAATAAATGAGGAAGTCATGTACAAATTACTTTGCACCTTTTTTTCGGGGTGTAAAAAATGTCTGAATCTCATAAAATTGAAATATACGCTCAAAATATACGTAAGTTAGAGCGACCACAGAGGATTTTCAGAAAATTCAAAATCCCGTAAAATCTCGACGAAAGAAGCGACTTGACCACTTTCTTGGCGTACCAAATTTCAACTCGACGTCTCAAGCCATTCACGAGTTATAGCCGTTTTAAACTATGCAAATCTATCGGATACACACGTACACACATACATCCTGATGTACGCTAAAAATCACAGGTCTTAACGTTTTACACTACTTTAAGTACTCTGACATTAAAATCTCAAAAAAAAATTGACGAAAACATAGCTTCCTCTATGAGGAAGCGGAATCGCATTATGTTTTACACTATTTTAAGTGCGCTGGATGAAAATCTCGAATATTTTTTTTTACAAAGACATCCACAAAAATCTCCACAAGAAATCAAATTTAAGGTGCCAACGAATGCGAGCAGGCAAAGAACCCCTCTCTGTTTTGTCCAACCCACAATGGACAACTCGCTGAATCCATGAAAGTGTCCGCATACATTCATGTTAACTTTGCAGATATTACCTTCCGTATCCCGGACATCGCGAGGTTCAGATTTTAAAGTCTCAAAATCAGTTTGTGTCCCATCTTTTTGCAGCTCGTCATCCTCCGCCATTGGTACAATCTCAATTAAATTCTGATTCACCCTGCTATGATGGTATTTACTCTGAAAATTGGAAGAAAAAAAAAAATTAATTATCAAAAACTCGATGAATCGGTTTATGAAAAAAAAAAAAACAAAAATGTTCTCGTCTTCCACTCACTCCATTCGGCCTCGCCACTCTGTTCTGATAGTATCCTCTTTTCGACGTTCCTCGATGATTGTAAACAGGACCGTGCGGATATGCGACTCTGGGCACCATCGGCTGAGGCAGCACCGCCGGTTGCTGCGTACTCTGCAGCGTGTTC
Source organism: Ichneumoninae sp. A BG-2022a (assembly GCA_030522665.1). Taxonomy (NCBI): domain Eukaryota; kingdom Metazoa; phylum Arthropoda; class Insecta; order Hymenoptera; family Ichneumonidae; species Ichneumoninae sp. A BG-2022a. The sequence goes on from JAPYZC010000326.1 coordinate 4,041, forward strand.
TTCACGCGCAGTGACTTCAGAGCGGCCAATCTCAATGTCTCCAGATCCTCGTCGTCGTCATCCTCGTGCTTAAGTTTTTGCGCGCTCGATACAACCATCTGCGAGAGAGAGAAAAAAAAATTCAGTGTATCTTTACAAACGAACACGGATTATTCCGACAGCGTTGCAAAGTAAATTATCTTGAAAGTCACGGACGGGAGTGTCTGTGGGCGAAACGGTGCTCGAATTTTGTCTCAAAACATTATTTATTTATAGCACGTTCGGAGGATTCGCCGAGTGAGAAAACACAATAAAACAGAAATTAATTATATTTACTCTCGTCGGCATAATCGAAAAATCGCGAGTCGCACTGGTTCATCGAATCCGGAGGAAAACAAAATTTCGCAAAAAAAAACCCGTTTCCGCGTCGACGGTCGGATTTTCTCAGCGAACAACAAAAAATGTTGATTGCACGAGCGCTTACCTTTTGGCGATAATCCATTTTATTCGTAGCGTAGTTTGGGAAAATTCGCAGATTTTCGCTGTGAACACCACGATTGTTTAACGAATTCATTAATATCGTCAGCACAGGCGCGCGCGATAGTCAAACATTTTATTCGCTAACGACGATTGATCAACGATTCACATAATTGACAACGATTAATCTGTGTTATATTTTCGCGTTATTTCACAGAGTTATAAATTGTAAATGCCTTTGGAAAGTCTCGTTCACTTCGTTACCCCCCACCAGTGATACGTAAATAAAAATGGCGTGAGTTTATTGAAAACGAAACGATCGCGAGTCGAACAGATGTGGCGCAGCAGCGTTCCGAGTTTCGGAACGGGCACGAAGCGCCACCTGCCGACGTGTCTGAACATCGTTCCTTTGCGCGATATCATCGGGGTTGTTCGTCGCTCGCAGCGCCTCTCGCGGCGAAACGGTGCGGCATTCTCAACATCGACGATGGCTTTCTCACACTTGGCGAACGCGCACTCAGTTATTCACGTTTAACCTCCGAATTACAGTTGTTATCGGACAATTTTACACAGCGTTCTACGAAGCCACGAAAACTATTGATAATAGTAGGGCTGCACGCCGTTCGCTCGTCTACACCCTTGGCAACCGTAAGTAATTGATCTTTTGTTGTACAACGAAGAATAACAAACCCGTCGCGTTTACATCGGGTACTCAGTGTGTGCTTCGTACTCGAATTCGGCATTTTTTTTCTTCTTCGATACCCAAGTTTTGTATGTAATTTTCGGCGATAAAACACCTTCGTATTTTCATGCTCAAGAATTGGAAAAAAAATATATCTAAAAAACAAAGTTGCGATAGCAATTACCGGACTCCGAGAACAGCAGTGTTACATCTTGTATGGTAAACCAAAAACATGGTGTAATACGGTAAACCATAACTCGTATGGTTAACCCGTAACATGGTATAAGATAGTAAACAATAACTTGTAGGATAAACCAATAACACGGTATCAGATGGTTAACGATAACTTGTGTGGTAAACCCATAACGTGGTATAAGATGGTAAACTATAACTTGTATGGTAAAACCATAACGCGGTATAAAATGGTAAGCCATAACTCGTATGGTACAGCCATAACATGGTTATAAGATGGTAAATCATAACTTGTATGCTCAACCCATAAAATAGTATAAGATGACGAGCCATAACTTGTATGGTATAGCCATAAAATCATATAAGATGGCAAACTTGTGTGGTAAACCCATAACATGGTATGAAATGGTAAACCATAACTTGTATGCTAAACCCATTACATGATATAAGATAGTAAACCATAACTTGTATGGTAAAGCCATAACATGATATAAGATGGTACATGATAACTTGTATGGTCAACTCATAACATGGTATAAGATGGTAAACCATAACTTTTTGGTAAATCCGTAACATGATATAAGATGGTACACCATAACTTGTATGGTAAACCCATAACATGGTATGAAATGGTAAACCATAACTTGCAATGTTAACACTGTTGTTTGAGGGATGTGATTTGTAACTTTCAATATATTTTTTTAACTGTTCGAGAAACATCGGTACACCCTTCTATAATCCTATTGTTATTCTAGGGGCATGACCGGAGTCTCCACCATGGCTCAAGTCAATCCTCGAGTTTTCTTCGATGTGGAAGTCGGTGGTCTCCCGATGGGACGAATTATCTTTGAGCTCTACGCCAACGTCTGTCCTGAAACTTGTGAAAACTTTCGTGCTCTGTGCACGGGAGAGATGGGATTGGGAAAGACATCCGGAAAACCGCTGCATTACAAAGGAATAGTTTTTCACAGAGTGGTCAAGGATTTCATGATCCAAGGGGGCGATTTTTCTGTAGGTAACGGTACAGGCGGAGAATCTATCTATGGCGGAACATTCCCAGGTAAATATATACGTATATACATAATGAATTTCAGCCACAGCATATGGGATTCCTAAAAAAAATGGTCATTGATCCTCAAAAAAATTTCATACTTGGAGCCAAATTTGCTGTCCCAAGTTTAAACTTGATACACTAATAAATTGAATTCTTTCCCATAAACCACTTTCAGAGAGCAAAATAATTATTTTTTAAAATCTTTTAAATGAATTTTTTTATAAATGTCGAATATTGATTCCCTTGTTTCTTTCTTTATTTAAAGACAACAAAGATTTGTCATGTTAGTATAAAATGTAAAAGGGACTCGTTTCTTCTCTACCAATAAATAAACAATAAATTTACAGAATTTTATTTTTTACAGATGAAAACTTTGATGTAAAGCATGGCAAACCATTTTTACTGTCGATGGCCAACCGTGGCAAAGACACTAATGGCTCACAGTTCTTCATGTAAGTGGACAAAGAGATAGACTCGGCGATATACAGATAATTCGACGTTTCCCACTCGGCCGATTTTTAGCAGCACCACGAACGGGCTGTGTTCACGGTAGACCGAATAAAAGCAGTCCAGACGCAGCAGGAAGAAATCAATCGATAGCCGACGGAATCTTTCGGTCTTTTACTTCTCGTTTACAGCGTCACATTTTAAACAAGTGATTCTATCATTTAATTGCAGTACGAGTAGGCGAAGAGTCGCGTGAATTTGAGAAAGCGCGAGCTCGGTCTTTCCTTCAATTGTATAATGGTCTAAGGATCTTTTGTCTCCGAACGAGGAGATTATATTGCAAAATCAATCTAGAGGAATGATTAACTTAGCACTATTTCTGTGTAGTCGTGAGGGAGGGGTCTGCACACCACTACTACAACACAATGACCAATGAAAGCTGGCTCTTTCTGTTCATCACTCATCCCCTTAATAATGTTTTGTTGTTGTAGTACAACGCAACCAGCGCCTCATCTCGACAAGTGAGTAAAAAAAATTGTTCGATTAAAAACATCACGAATAGGACAAAAAAAAAAAATCTTTTAACCCTTCACGTACGGGAGCCTCGCGTTGAGCGTGACAACGCAGGCCCAGAGCTCAGCCTGAGATGTAAATATAAATATCGAATAACAGTACCGCACTATTTATTGACGATAAAAATATTATTTTACACAAATATAATATCGTGAGAGTGAATATCTTCAAAGACTATTTTTCGGCAATTTGACATCGTCGATATTTTTTTGAGATATAGCGGTTTTTATACCGGGCAGCGACGATTCCGTACGTGATGGCTTAAGGTGATCTGGCATAAGCGCCCTTCTATCTGCCCCGCGCCAAGTTGGTAACGAAAACTGTAATGAATGCCGCTTTGAGCCCGCAGACCGCCGAGGAAAAATAAAATTGGCTTTCCCTGCGTCTGCCGATGCCCCAGTGAAGGACAATTTTCTTTTTCGTCAGCGGACTGCGGTATCGAAACGACATTCGGTACGGTTTTTGTTACCGGAGGCGGTTTTTCACATCACCTTAGTGTTTCTGTTTCAACAAAGTGTTGACTAAAAAAATCTGATAATCGTACTTTGAATACAAAATAAATAAGCGTTTCCTTGTTCTGCTTGCAGTGTGCATGTCGTTTTCGGAGAAGTTCTATCCGGCCAAGAGGTCGTCTCGCACATTGAGGGACTTCCGGTAGATCGCATGTCCCGACCGTTACAAGACGCAAAGGTTGTCAATTGCGGAGAGCTCGTTTTGAAAGTAAAGACCAAAGGTGAGATTGCGTACGATTTTTTTTTTAAACAAATGTATTAAATTCTTTATTTAATGAATTACAATAAATTACAATTCTTTACTTAATTACTTAAAATAAATTAAGATTATTTATTTACAGCAAAAAAACGTGAACCCAAGGAAGTAAGTTCTTCGGGCTCGGACTCTGATTCTTATTCGGGTAAGGGAAAGAAGAAGAAGAAAAGTAAGAAAAGGTAAGACGAAGCATGGGGACCTCCTGTGTTGGGCACAGTTCGTTTTCTCTTTTTTGTTTTTTAAAATTCCGACGTTTCGGCGCACTGAACTTTTAGCAAAAAGAGAAGCAAATCGGAGGACGGTGAGATTCAAGATTCCCACGACGAGGACGAGGGTAAAACCCATCCACTCGTGTCCGTTACGAAAATCGATCCGGACGAGATTCCCGAAGTGCCAGCCAACAAATTTTTGTACCGTGCCGGACCCACCAATAATGCTAATCAAAAGGAATTTAGGACTCAGCATTACGGCAGAGATCGTATGCGAAACAACAGGAAAACCGGACGAGTATTCAAGGGTCGAGGTGTCTTCGTAAGTATTCGCATCGATCGGTCCGAGAAACGATCTGAGACCCAAAGAAGTATGTCTTTCGAAAAAAAAAAAATACTTTAAGGGGACGTGAAATATCGCGATTGTTAATGAAAACTGTAATGAACTTTTCTCAAGGGTGCTCATTTTTTAAGGAAATTCGAGCCGGATGCGCACGGTAATTTCACAACAGGCCCGAATTTTTTTGTTTTCTCAAAAAAATTAGCCCCATTGAACAAAGTTCATTTGAAAATTGCAACTATCTCTCTCGCACGCACAGCACTTCCCCTTAAGTAGTGATCAGGTTTCAAAAAAGGCATTTTTTAAATACAGATTTTTATCTGAAATTGAACGTCGCGAACGGCAGGCCTAAGCAAAAAATCTGAAGAGATTCCGCGTTCGTCATTTATACCCAACAAGAAAGAAATCGATTTTTTGGGGACAAACGTTGAATGCAGCTCCTCTTAGAATTTTCATTCTAGGGACAGCCTTTTCCGTGAGGTTCAATTCAAGACCGAAATCTATACTTCAAAAGGGTGGGAGAAAATGTTAAAAAATTTGCTTTTCGAGAAACACTCTAGTAATCATAGGATTAATTCATGGAATTCACTGTTCCAATGCCATCGCGTAATTTTCAGAGATATCACACACCCTCGCGCAGTCGTTCCCGAAGTATGACGCCGCCGCATTGGAAGCTGGCGCAGAATCGTACCATCAAACTGCACGAATTTCAGGTATTTTTATATCGAGCCTAAGATCGCGATCGCAACCCGCAGCACGATTCGCAATTTCCTATTTACAGAAAATCGAGAAAGAACGCATGAAACGAGACGACGAGTACTCGAGCCGCGATCCCGAGAAGAAGCGAAGGTTCGTGGAGGATCCGGAGGAGTCTGGACACGGCGTCGACGGTTCGGGCAATAACGTCGATCGAATACCAGACGATCTTTTGCGCAGGGACAACAATCAGTCGTCGGCGTCGGGCGGCGGGGATCGAGAATCGCATCGGGTCTCGCAGGATCGAAACAACGAGCACAAAAACAATTCGAAGAATGGCGTGAACGCTCAGGACAGATCGGAGACGAGACGCCGAGACGGCAGAAGATCGTCGAACCGTGACTCGGGTCGCGGCGACCGATGGTCGCGTCGAGATTCGAGGGATCGCGGCAGGAGACGCGGCAGCGGACGCTCGCGATCCCGAGATCGCCGAAGGTCCCGAGACCGCGACGACAGTCGCAGAGGCAGTCGCGATCGCAGAACCCGCCGAAACTATTCGCCGCGGCGGCGCGATTCCTCGAGGCTCGACAAGTCCAGCAGAGGAACGTCCAAACACTACGACAAACGTAGCGACGATAAGAAAACGAGCAACGCCCATTCCGACACGGAGACGAAAGATAAGAAAGGCACGTCGGCAGCGGAGTCGCTGGCTCAGCCGAAATTCAAACGTCGCTCGCGCAGCTCCAGCTCCAGCAGCCAACACTCCAAAGACTAGATCGGGCAACGGTCTCTCGCAGTGGTTTCATTACTCACGATAGAAGTGAATTCGGTTGACGAGTTAAATCTATTTAAAATTCGATAAACGAGAACGATACTTATTTTTGACATTGGAACACAAGGCGTAATATAAAGAACGGAAATTAATATCGATTTCGAGAAATGACAATGATGTAGATTACATATAGAGTTTAACGAGAAAGTTCCATCGCGAACGAAATAGTTCGTTCGGATTCGACGCGAACGCGATGCAGGAATTTCGACGCTAAAGAATTTTCGTAGCACGTCTCAACGACTCCCAATGGAAACGGCGTCGCTCCTGATACCAATTACGAACTCTGTATTACACATAGGGATCTTTCGTTAGGTACTCTAGTATTAAAAATGTCAGCAAAATGAATATACAAAAGTATGAAGTTTTAACGACCAGTTTGTATGAATTTTAATACGGGGATGAGTACAGTAAATTATTTCTCTCACTGCGAGGTTTCCAACTGAAATTCCGTGAATTACGCTGTTTCCATTAGTGGCCGCACGATTCTTATCAGCAACGAAAAGAAAACGAAACGAAATATTTGATAGCTCTTCTGGAAATTCAGAGATGAAGCAAGCGAAGAAAACGGCACAAGCGGGACAAGGGGTAAGCTCGCAGCTACGAGTTATTCTGGTCGCTGGTAAAAAAAAAGTCGAACTTACAAAGGCTGTCACAGCCCTCTGTTCAATTGCTTTCCCACTTCTTTCGGCGACAAACGGATGAATCGGGGTATAGAAAAAAACGCCGCCGACCGGGAGGAGACGGTGAAACCGAGGGATCGACTGTAACGAATGTAAAATTTTGAATTAACACCATTTGGTAAAAAAAAACCAACAAAAAACTATATCAATTTTTTCATATTAAGAAAGGGTTTTGTACGATTGTATCATTCTGGTAGTATCGAGTTGATCGGGATTTCGGACGTTTTTAATTCACTACGTCAACTGTGTATAGTACACGTCTTAAGGGCACGAATAAACACAACTCTATGCGTGTTATACATGTATTTTCTTTTTTTTAAATTTTAATCCGTACGGTCAGTTAACCATCCGTGAAGATAAATTTTATACATACAACTGTTAGCAGTGAATAGCCGCAACCCGAATATAACCAACCTATCTTTAGTGCAGAAAAATATAAACGTGTTAAAAATCTAGTTCTTTTAGAATCATCCACAAACCTCGATCGAATAATCAAACATTTTTTTGATTATACAAGTTGTATATTTATTCGCATTCTGTTAAGAGCGTTGAGAGCAGTTAATATTTCATTAAAAATAGTTTATACAACAGTTTTACAAATAGCGATGTTTTACACCGGTAACAATTGTGTTCGAAAAAAAAAGAATATTCGTACTTAATTGAAAAGGCCATTCTCGGTAGCTAAAGCTGCTCCTTGATTGTTCAAACTGAATAAGTAGCCTTCACGATTCGGCTGAAAATACTTAAAGTTTCGCGTCGACGGGGAATGTAAATTCGTCACTCAATTCTCATATCGGCCCTGAGCAGAAAAATATCTTGCCCGCCCTATCAATCGTACTCGTGAATCAATCACGATATTTCTCTGTATTTAAAAATTTACAAGTCTCCGGAACTTCTGAAAAAAAATATATTATAATACAGGCGACGGAGGTACATAATTTTGTAACATACTTTCGTGGTAATGCAAAATTATTCAGCCTTGTGATGTTAACATTTTTTTAAACGTTTTAAACATTCGCGTGTTGCATAACAATGATCAGATAGAAATTATCACGATCAAGACGTATTGTTGCGTAATTTATTGCCACGGATTTTGTTGACCGGGCGGGGGCGGACCTTGTCCACCGAAACGCGGCAGCGTCGCGAAACCACCGTACGGCGCTTGCGGTTGTCCTTGCGGCTGGTACTGGAAGTATTGCGATCCTGAAATAGCATTGCGATTAAGATACTGCGAGTAGAATATGCTCGACGATTTTTACGATAAATTAGAGATAATCTAATCGCCGATGGGAAAACATCGTACCTTGAGTCGGATACGGCATAGTAGCGTACGGATTATATGTAGCAGGCATCGGTGGAGGCACGTAAGTCGGATACGGAGCTGCGGGTGTAGCGCCGAAAGGTATAGGCATGCCGCCTTGGTACGACGTCGGGTATGGCAACTGTGAACCACCTTCGTTCGATTGACTCACGCCAGCCGGACCTGTGCATATTTATGAAACATTTGTTGCATATCTTATACATATTTTGGAAAACTGTGGATTTGTTTGTTGGTTTGGTTGCCCCCCACCTCCAACTGAGCCACCTTTGGTTAAACTGACCTTCCTCAGAAATTCACAGCATATAGAATAGACTTCGGACATCCGAATTCCATCCCACATGCTATATTTTCAAAAATTTGTTTTTCATAGCATATGAAATGGATTTCGGAAATGGAAAATTCTGTATATATTCGAAAATTCCCTTTTCATAGCATATGCAATGAATGTCCGAAATTCATTCTATAAACTATAATTTCACAATTACGTTGTTCACAGCATATAGAATGGATTTCCAAATTCCGAAATTCCATACGCCGAATGGTACATGGAATGCATTTCCACATGCTATGAACAGTGCGAGCGCGCAAGCCCACGTAACCGCCAGTGTATAATAATTGTAGGTCAGTAATTGAGTACAGCCGGCTGCTATAGTTTGCACGGGTGACTGCTAACGCTTACAAATTGCTTACGCAACCGTTGATCTTTTTGTACTAACACGGATCGCACAAATCGATCGACGCTCACCTCCGTGATGCGACGGAATATTCGGTGTCGCTGCAGGTCCGGTGTGACTCAAGTTCGTTGTCAAGTCCTTCAACAACTCCTCCTTCTCGGTTTTACGGGCAAAGCAAAAATCTGATATCTTGTTCTGGAAGACGACCAGTAGCTGTGTCAAGTCGTTGTAAAACTTGGCTCCCTCGTGCAGATTGTTCTTGAGCTCTTTGAACGCGTCGTAAGCGGCGGCTAATTTGCAAAGCATCGTTTCGCGAGAACTGCCGGAGCCCGATTGCTCGCGAGTAAAGGCCGCATGGCCAGCCTGTAACAATTACGATCGTTGACATAAATGTTCCGGCTGCAATAGGAACGGCTCGGACAGGTGGAAAATTTATGAAATTGTGTACCTGAATGTCATTTATGAGCGCTTCCTGACGAGCGAGACTGTCCCGGACCTGGCTGGTCAGATTTCCGTAACACTTGCCGATATTCTCCGTTGACAAATTAGGCTCGTCGATTGCCCCGTCTTTCGAGAGAGCCGACAAAAATGTCGTCTTCATATCAGTCGTTGCTGATTTAAGCTCGCTCTCGATAACGTCCCGCTCAGCCTTCAAAGTCTCCACCTACGAAAGTATAATCTGTGTTAAAATAAAACTCTACCGTAACTGGGGAAAACTTAAAAAGTACATGTCGCCGCTTACAGCTTCCATCAGTTTTCTGAGCTGCACCACTGCGCCGCTCTCCTGAACCGCGGATCCCCTGGGCACTGCAGACATCACTTCACCCTCCTCCGTACTCAGAATTTCCATACCCTCTCGGTGGGTCTCGAATTTCTCGCGGACAACCTTAGTTCAGAAAAGTCAATCCGGTCAAATACATCGTTAATCATTGATGAACAAAATTATTGTTATTTTATTAACATAATTGGACAATGAAGTTGAGGAAAATTAATTGTTTTATGGAAACAATTTGGAAATTATATTGATTCAGATTAATTGTTTCGTGAAGGTAAGTTGAGAATTAAATTTATGACAATTAATTGTATTCCTACTGACCTTGTCGGCAGCCACAGCATTGTTAATGATTTCGCGATACTTCTGAGCGTTCAACGTGAACTGTTCTGTCAATCGACTACTTGGAATCCTGGTCCAGCGTTCCTTGAATTGCTCGCGCAATTGATTGTCGGAATCGCGCTCCTCGTGCAGCATTCTCTCCGACTAGAATACGTGTTAAAAGTTTAAAAAATTTTTAAACAGATTTCCAAGTAATTAGATCGTCGAGGCAGCATCTCGTTAGCAAATACCTCGTCCAATATATCCTTGTTTCGCTGAAGCAAGTCTGGAAGTTCGTTCATAGCAGTTTCCAGAGCTTTAATGCCGCCGGCTATCCTCACAGTTGCCGCTTTCTCCAGCAACGATTGAGGCAATTCTGTGCCGCTCAAATCTTCGATTGCCGCTGGTAAATTCAGGCTCGCCAGAACGCTGTTCAGAACTTGTGTCATCTCGCGGAGTTTCGAAATCTCCGAATTAACGAGCTCGTTCTTGCGGACCTCGTAGGCTGACATTGCATGGTGCACCGTGACGGGAAGCAAATCCTCGAAAAGATCTGTAAGTTTTGCGTATCGATTAGCCGAATTTTTGATTATCGGAACTAGACTCGATTCCGACGGGTTCGGAAAAAACCGAGGTTCTACTGTATAATTCTAAAGACAAAAATTTGGTTTGAAGATCCAAAACAAATCGTTCTGCGTAACTGTGTCGCACCTTTGAAATTCGTGCTCATCGGCTGTGCCAAGGGCAGCAGCTTCGCCACGTTCGCTTTTCCGACAGGCTCCAAACTTTTGAAGTCCGGAATTCTCTCGTGATAGATGAAGTCGTTGTCCTTCTTCACTTCGTTGTAATTCCTCTGGGCTCTGTTCGCATACTCTTGGAACAGCGAGGGCTTGTTGGATCGCTGTTGCGCCGCTTTGAAGAGCTCGACCGAGTGCTGCACGAGCAATGAACAAATCAGTAAAAAATCTATAACCGTGAAGGATATCTGCGTGAGACTAAATTTCATCGACTTGGAGAAGTTCACTCGGAAAATAAAACTCCATGAGCGAATAATTTATTTTCTTCCTAAAGCAGTGCATTCAAAGAGACTCGCCAAAGAATACTACAAATGACTACGCAGAGACCGCTGCTCGATGCCTCATTTTCGGAAAGCAGTGTTTAGAACTCTACCTGCGGGATGAGTTTAATGCTGTACATCGTTAAAGGGCACAGCGCTGGTTATATATAGTATTTCTGTTCAGTACTTTTATTATTAATTCATATTCATTACTATTACTGATTAGTTGATATTTTTGGAACTTTTGTAAGCGAAAATTCTCGCATGATATTGTTGTTTAGGTATATAAGTATATGCTTCCTTGTAATTGGGCTCGGCCAGTCGGTATAAATGAAGTAATAAAAAAATAAAAATAAAGCAATGAAATTTGATGTCTTGCAGATATCTTCAGTCATACGGATCTTTACTCGCTGCAAAAAATAAAATAACATTTAAAAAACTTGCCGAAGCGACGTGTTACTCACTTCCAGTCTCGAGATCTGCTCGCCAATGAGTTTGCTGTTCTTGCAAACGAGTCCTTGGTAAAATTCCGCCATAGCGCGGTAACCCGCCTGCTTTCCCGCTATCTGCAATCGCGAACCGATTAATTTTTCTTTTGCAATGTTTAAATAAAATTAGACACGTTAACGCTTGAAATTCCATCGTGCTGCCGTACCAACGGAATCCATTCCTTGTCCCAGAACGAACGGAAGATTTCCTTCTGAAAGAGTTTCAAAGCTTCCGCGTAGAGTTCCTCGGTCTGAGCGGCCAGCTTTGCGACGATTCCTTCTTTCATCGAATCGTGAATAGCCTTGTGGACGAATATTTCTTGGGCTTGGGCGAGCATCAGAGCAGAAAGTGCCGACAGGGTGTCGGGACTCATGTCCGGAGTCGGTTCTTGCTGGATCGCGAGCATGACGTTATCCTTCAGATAATTGAATATTCCTGCTGCTTGCTAGAAATTAGAGTGTTGCATCGTCATCAATAATATCGTTGCGGGTATCAGGATGACTTCAAGGACATTCGTACCTACCTGAAATAATTTCGCGGCGAGCCTCAGACCCTCGTCGCTCTCGAGAGATTGGATCGAAGCTACGGCACTCTGGAGGGCAGCAATGTTGAAGAGTACACACAACTTTTCATAAGCCAGTGTACTTATAGCTGCGAACATTGGGTATGTGTTATACATAGAAAATTGCACTGATCTCAAGTCCAGTGGAACCAAAAGCCTTTGGTGAACAATATAAAAAATTTGTCACTACTGCAAAGAGACTTTTCAGATCTGGCTGCAGTTGACCAAAATATTTACAGATAGTCTACTACCAATAGATTAAATTAATTTTGAATTCATCAATGAAAAATTTAAATTTTTGTTATCCAATCTAAACTTTTGAGTACGGATCTTTAATTATCTTTGTCCGAATTTTCTCTTCTCCAAATAGGCTTCACCTTTACGCTAGTAAATTCCATACAACTTTGCAATCAACCGATTTAACATTTTTCAAATAAAATTGAAAGTATGCCACAATCCCGGCATGAATCGCACAGTGGCCTCTGCAGGTAAAACTTTGGAGCATCCGGAATCGCCTGAACAAAAGTTTCCAAACTGTGGCCACTGTTCGATAACTTACTCAAGCTCAGCTTTCCACCAAATATGGTCCGATCAAAGGCGTCCTTCCACTTGAATGGAATCTGCAGTTCGTGAGCAGGTATTTTACCCTCGAGTGCGCAGAGTTGATCATAGTAGCTGTAAAACAAATAAAATCATGCGCATTGTATTTCGAACTGCCAGTAAAAATGTTATCGGCGAGTGTACGACAGCGCGTGCGGCGGACGTCAAAGCCGGGAGGAATCGCGTCACAAAGGTTTCGGCACAAAGGCGTTGCTTGACAGCGAGTAGATGAATCGGAAAGATTAAACGGGAAATGACTCATACCTGTAAATAACCTCCAAGGAGCTCTCGTACTTCTCGAAAGCTCGCCACAGTGCGTTGTTCCGCAATTTACCAAATTCGTTTATAGCGTCGGTGTAATCTTTTTGATTCGTCGCCGAATTGTACGTCGATCTGATGACGTTGGTCAGCGGCTTTACAACGTCGACGTCGGACGGCTTTTTCAGCGGTATAGATATCAACTCAGCCATTTTGAAGTCTTCGAGAGACTATCGACGGGTGTGGAGCGGCACTTGCAATACCTAATGCTGAGACGTCGCTCGGATGTCCCCGGTATCTTGAAACTGAGAAACTGCGAAACTTCGCGATTCGCTGACGGCACCGATCTACGCAACTCTACGCAACGAAAATTGTGCAGTAGCGCACAGTAGCGCAGCGACACGATATAATGCGCTACTTGACTCAGCAAAGTTAACCGGTCAGCTGTTTTTTTGTACCTACGGCACGCTGCAGTTCATCAGCTGACCGCGCTTCGATGTGATGACCAAGCGATCTTTAAACTGGACATTTCGTCTTGGTGCTCGATCCTCTCCTCGAAATACGCCGGCGGCTCTCACTAGGTCTGTCCGTTTTCAAAGGTTTCAGAGTAAGCTGGAGCAGAATGGAACTTGGCCAAGCGGCATAAATCCAAGGAAAAGGAGAAAGAAGAAGAAGAAACTGGAGCAGAGCGCTCTATTTTACATGTAAATTATATCTATATTTATTGGATATATAGATATACGTTCCACGTAAAATCGAGCGCTCTGCTAAAGCTTACTGTGAAAACGAGCAAACCTACTGTCGGCTGTGTAGATTCGGTGGCGTGAAATGCTTCTTTGGTCGCACAACTTCCGAGGACGAGATGCCTCACTCACGGATTCGAGAATCTTGAGCTCGTAACTTGTAAACAACATTATGGCTGTCGGACGCGAAGCAATTTTGAGCCTTTACCGGAATTTGATTCGGGAAAGTAAAAAATGGCATGCGTACAATTATCGGTGAGTGAACCTCGAATAAATCATTGGTCCGGGATTAACGTGGAGACATCGGATCGCATAGATCGTGCATACTTCACTTAGAATTGTCGAATGACGACGAACCTAACCTTCAGAGAATCTACCTCTGTTCACGGATTCATTCATAAATTAATTGTAGGTCTGTTCGTTTTCAGAGTAAGCTGAAGCCGAGCGCTCGATTTTAAGTGGAAGGTACATCTACGTATCCGATAAATATAGATATACTTTCCACGTAAAATAGAGTGCTCTGATCCAGCTTACTCTGAAAACGAACAGACCTAATGGCTGTGTTCTTGCATGCGGATGCATCTCAAATATCACTGGATTTATCTTGGTAACAGTTGGTTTTGATATTTCTTTGGTTTTTTCCGATACTTTGCAGGATGTTCGCGCTGCGAAAAGTCAGACACGAATTTCAAGAGAACAAGACTCTGAAGGATGCCAGTAGCATACTTGAACGCTACAATCGGGGGCTCGAAAATCTGGAAATTATAAAGAGACAAGTGACGATAGGGAACTTTTACACCACCAGGCCTCTGATCATAGAGAAGGAAATGCCTCATGGATTCGTCGATATCACCATCAAATAAAATAACTTAGCATTCGACTGCAAACTTTTGTTGCATAAAATGTTTTTTTTACATTCATTTTACTAATTCGTCGACGTGACAGTGTCGAATCTTCTTGTTTGGAAGAAAATTTTGTCATAGAGTACAACTAGAATAAATATTATTTGCAATGTTTGTACATAAACATAATACATGTATATCAGAATTATTTTCACTCTAAGTCATTGCGATAACAAAGTACTCAATTAAAGTTTTTCTCTGCTGTGAAACAATTTTATTGCATTTCATCTTTTTCGTTTATTATTAACTGGTCCAGTACAAAAATATTTGTACACATTCGTTTTCTCCGCAGGAACATTTAAGCTCAAGCTCGTTCGCGGATACGACATACATATATATTGTTTATTTCATAAATCTTCGGATTGAATATTAAGAATTTTTAAACGATGCTCATTTTCAGGCCACGTTATTGGAGTGGGGGGATCGATGAAACCTAACCTGAAATAGTTATGTGTTCTTAAATCCATCTTTCGAGATGGCGTCGTTGCGTCTTTTTCCATTCGATTGGGTGGACGAAGACACGAGGATGCATCCCAGCCAGAATATATGAATTGACGAACGCATCCGAACCGGACGGAGTTTGTAAACACGTGCGAGTCGGTGTGTCGTGGGTGGTAAATTTTGTTCGTATCCGCGATGTCGCGACGCCTGACTAACAGACAAAAGCTTCGATCTTTTTTAATAATAACATGCAGTGGCACAACAATGTTCGCCGGGTTGAATATTTACCAGGGCAACGAGAAATTTTACCGTGAGGTAGTAATGCCACTGACGAGTCTGATAGACCCGGAGACAGCGCACAATCTCGCTATCACTGCCCTCAAATGGGGCTTGGTGCCTAAACAGAACGTCGAGGACACGAGACTCTTACGGACGACTGTTTGGGGTTTGAATTTCGAGAATCCCCTTGGTATGGCAGCTGGCTTTGACAAACAGGGCGAAGCGGTCAAGGGACTGACCAAAACGGGCTTCGGTTTTGTCGAAATTGGTAAGTAATCTGCTTTGCAATTGTACCACTAGGAAAATATTTATGGAACCGTTAAACCTTACAGTTTTCAGCGACAGTCAATAAATATTCGTGTTTCGTTATAGACTCTGGACAAAATAAAAGTAAAAACGTAACTATAGGGTTTGTTGATTTCTGGACGATAGTTAGAACTGGTAGTGTTGCTTAACTTACTGAGTAGTAACAATTAACTCTTAGTGTGCACACCTCGGTACGGAATCATCAAATACACGCGGGGTCAATTTGTCTCTCGGCCTTAAATATCTCTGTAACTATACACTTTTGGGAAAAAAGGTTAAAACACTTTTTGCAGTGAATTAATCATAAACTTTTAAGTCAGAAAAAACACGGGATAAGGTTGGGCTCAAGATGACCCCTAATGCACACTAAGGGATCGTCAGCAGCGCCATCTTCCCTTTCCCTAAGTCCCTAATCTCACCAACAATTCATTACCATATTATACACATTTTTATCCTTTTATAAGGGAACACTTTACATTGTTGCACCTAAGCCGAGACTCGATTTGTGCTGCTTTGCCTTTTTTTTTTAACACTTACCAAAATCGTTTTTCATTTCGCGATAAAACATTGGGGTAAATTTATGGATTAGTAATTAAATTAATAATATTAATGATCATTAAAATATCGTCTCGATAGGACATAGATCAGGAAGAACGTTGTAGCAAAAATTGTTATCTTCTAACAGAGTTGCATGTTGACTAACTGTACAAAGATTTTTTTTAAATCTACAGCTTAAAGTAAAGTACCTGCATTTTCAATAACTGTGTTTGTGAAAATATTCCCTATGGTACGAAATATTTTGAAATCATTGTAGAAATTGTTTCAATCTTTCAAATCTCACGAAATATTTCTCAAAACTATGAAAATAATGTTTGGAAATATTCTGTAAAAATATTCCAACGAAACTTTCTTAAATATTCAAGAAAAATATTTAATCATTCAACACATCTGAAATATTTCTGAAACAGTGATAAAACATTTTTTATTTCATGCTTCACCGAAATATTTTTACGAATGTTTCCGTGCTTATGCGGCTGTGTATGTGCAAATTGGATTGGCGATGCAACAATTCACGATTCGCTGAAATATTTAAAAACCATTTCAGCGAAACATATCTGAAACATTTCAATGTAACATTTATGAGCGGACAAAAAAAATACTTTCAAAATGTTGTAAAAACATTTAACAAATATTTTTTAATATTGGTAAAGTATGTTCAAAATTTCAAATTTTTTTTTATAAAACCTTTCAAAAACATTTCCACGTTACGTGCGATCTATCTATTAATCGTTGCCGATTTATAGGATCCGTGACGCCAAAACCGCAGCCCGGAAATCCAAAGCCGAGGGTCTTCAGGCTGGTGAGCGACAGGGCTGTGATAAACAGATACGGTTTCAACAGCGACGGTCACGAAGTCGTGTGGAACCGGATAAAGGAGCTCAAAGCGGATCCGACGTTCGAAGGCGTGATCGGCGTCAATCTCGGAAAGAACAAAACCTCCGAGGATTCCGCCGGAGATTACATCGACGGTATACGAAAATTCTCGGACGTCGCCGACTACTTGGTCATCAATGTATCGAGTCCCAACACTCAGGGTCTGAGGAGCTTGCAGAGCAGAAAGAATCTTGAAGATTTGCTCAGCAAAGTAAACGAGGCGCGCAAGTCTCTGGAGAGAAAACCGCCGTTGCTGTTGAAACTGGCGCCGGATTTGTCGAACGAGGAGAGACAGGATGTGGCGGACGTTATCGCGAAACAAAGCTGCAGAGTGGACGGACTTATATTGTCGAACACGACGGTGTCCAGAGAAAATCTGACCGACCCGAAAAAAGACGAGACGGGCGGTCTGAGCGGAGCGCCGCTGACCGACTTATCGACTGCGATGATATCGGACATGTACAAACGGACCAAGGGCAAAGTACCGATAATCGGTGCCGGTGGCGTATTCTCGGGCGAAGATGCCTACGCGAAAATAAAAGCCGGAGCCTCGCTCGTGCAGATATACACGTCGTACGCGCTCCAGGGACCGCCCGTAGTCTCTAAAATAAAACGGGAATTGAACGATTTGATAAGAAGCGACGGTCATTCCTCGATCGCCGATGTTGTCGGCAAACGCTGTTGAGCTGTTCGCGAGATTCCCATCTCGATCTCTTCCAACGACCTGGATCTGACCTTTCGTTATCGTCGAACTTTACATGATAAATTGTGTGAGTTGAGAAGAAAAGCTGCACGCGAACAGTCGACCTGTGAATTTCTGCCGGTGTAGAACTTTCTACGATTTTGCGACTTGGTGAGGCCGTTCGACACGCTCGGCGCCTCGTCGTTCGGCGGCGAAACAACGAGTTTTGGCTTCCGGCGAACCTTCGAGAGGGACGAACGAGCTTCCGGTGGGCTCGTCACGTGGGATGAGTAATATCAGCCTTTTTTTAAAGCAGAAAACTTACGTTATCAGTGGTATCTCGCTCGTTGAACGATAACGAGAAGAAAAACAAGTTGATTTTTGTTCTTTCTTTTTTGTCGGTATTTTGTTGAACTCTACATGATAAATTATGTGAGTTAAGTAGAATTTGAAAATCGTAGCCAAATGAATTTACGTTACCAGTGGTATCTCGCTCATTGAATGATTATCTGGAAAAAACACATTTATCTTCTTCTTTTCTTTTTTTCTTGTCGGTGTGCTAAGATACGCACGCGATTTTTCATTTGGATACGATCGTGGAGGTTTCAGTTACTTAGTCGACTATGAGGACAATTTTATTTTTTTATTAGTTGAATGCTTTTACATAATTAATTGCACTATAGTTAGTATCGGAACATAAAACACGTTAAGTAAAATGACTATAGATCGTTCGTTTTACAAGTAATTTGTATCAAATACGAATTTTCACGAAAAATATAATTTTTCCAAAAGCCCTCTTAAAATTGATTTCCGAAAACCGACGATCTCACACCTTCTTCCGTTTATCGTATTTGCCGCCAATTCCTCCGACTCGAGCCGGAAACGCGGCGACGGTGCTGCCGCGAAGCGTTCAAAATCTCACTCACGCGACCCTCCCGCCTCCCGCCGCCGCACTGTGTTTGTAAACTCCCGAAGATAAAAGACAATGCAGTGATTTACGGTTTCTCAAATGTAACATCCGCGACAACGATCCTCGACCGAATGGTACTTAACCGAGAGTCAAAGTGATGGAGAGTGAAGCCGAGACCGGTGACAGACGAAATGACGTTCTATCCCAGTCGTACACGCAAGGCGTCGGGAGGTAAAGTAAACGAAACCTCTGATCGCACAGGTTATGTTCGTAACATATCCAATTTTTTTGGCTCGTTCCAGGATGCTGTTCTTTATCTTAGCCCGATGATTTTATTGCAAAACAAATACAAACAAAAAAAAAACAAAAAACAATTTTTTTTTTTTTTTTTTTTTTTTTTCATTCATAACGAAACTAGCATGGGTTCTTTATTTTCGCACGGCAGGGTTGCCCAGCAGAGTAACGATGTTGGGTTCAGCTTTGAGCTGCCCAAGGAAGTTCTCGAGAAGCGCGAAAAGGTCTGGGATAATTTGTTTGACAAGTACACTGGCGAGGTGAGCATTCACTGATAATTTTGTTACTTATTAGTTTTACGAATTTCTCCTTTACAATCTGTATACAATAAATCCTGGATAGAGAGCTCCTGAATAACTAATTGTACGAAAGTTTAAAAAACGTTAAAAACATTTGAACTTATGACGCGAATTGATTTGGCACTAGCGTCAATTTTACTGCTAGAATTAGAAAAACCTGTAAACTTACAATTCTTTAATTGATTTAAGGTATAATCCTCGGTCCTCTGGCCCTGTTCCTTGTTGGTAACGAAAACTGTACTGAATGCTGTTCTGAGATCGTGGTCTGCCGAGGAAAAAGAAAATTGTCTTACGCTGCGTCTGCGGATTCCCAGGGAGGGAAAATTTTCATTTTTCTCAGCAGTGTGTCGTCTCAAAACGGCATTCAGTACAGTTTATGACACACAAATCGATTTGGCACTGATGTTAATTTCACTGCTAGAATTACAAAAACATGTGAACTTACAATGCTTGAATTGATTTAAGGTATAAGCATCCGCCCTCCTGCCCAGTGCCTGGGCGGTAACAAAAACTGTACTGAATACCATTTTGAGACCATGGTCCACCGAGGAAGAAGAAAATTGTCTCCTTGCATTTTCCGATTGCCCATGGAAAGACAATTTTCGTTTATTTCTCTGGTTTAAAAATGGCATTTTTAGGCATACTTCATGTCTGTAAAACCGTGTTTTCATAGCTCGTGAAATACAGTTTGGTACGATACTCGTGCAAAATATGTCTTCTTAACTCACGTGATTGCAAAACTCATCTCTGGCACATGCTGCAAACTTGCACTCGTCAGAAAAAGTTTTTTTTGCACGACAGCCAATGAGTATCAGCTAGTATCGTACACAGAAAAGAAAATATCATTGAATCAAGTACAATTTGCTTGTAGGCTGCCAATGAAGTAAAAGCGTTGTTTCAATTGTACTCTGAATTCGTACAATTTCATACCGGGTTGAAACAATAACATGTTACCTTGACAGTCTTGAGTCGTTGTTTCAATATCATATAGAATTGTAAGAATTGAAAGTAGAATTGAAACAAACATTTTTTCTTCGGCAGCCCGCAAGCAAATTTTTTTTTCAGTGTAATGTACTATTTCCTCTGCAGTCTGGGGTCTCAAAACGAGCCTCAGTACAGTTTTTGTTACCAACTGGGCACAGGGCAGGTCGCCATGGAGTTATACCACATCACCTCAACCACTAGCGTGAGACTCGCATGTGACTAGGCACCTCACATTTTCATATTTTATTGTAAACCCTCTCGCCGATTTTTACCAAAAAATAAGTCTACATCTCCGTTGTCTTTGCAGGCGTCGGACGATATCGAGCTGAACATAAATACGATGGAACCCGTGGAGACGGAGGAAGACGACGACGAGGAGGACGAGAACGACGACGAAGAGCCCGGAGAGTATTACTCCAAGTGTCGGGCGCCGATGCGGAAGCTACCGGCTCTCATACAATATTGGATAGACACGGGCAATCCGCCGTACCAATTGGTCGGCGACGACGACCACTCGGAGACGGGTTCTTCGCTGAGCGAGGGCGAACACTCCAGAACGGGTCACTCGGACGTCCTCAGAGAATCGAGCGACAAGCGCAGACCCGAAGACACTTCGCCGTACAGCTCGGTGGACACGGCCGCTTACATCTTGTCGAATACAAACGTGACGAAAAAGTCCGAAACTATGGCCATCGTCGAGGGCGCCAAGAAACCCGAGGATTCGCAGGTCGCGGCTTTTTCGTCCCAGAGAGACGACGTCGTCGCGCAAAAAACTACGGAAATCGAGAAGAGAAACGTTTCTCTCGCCTCGCCGGAACGGGGGGCGAAAGCGATTTCACGCTTTACGCAAAATCCACCGGCGCCGCCGTCCCCGATGAAACCCGCTTCTGAATCGGAGGTCCGGGCGTTGACGACGCCACCGAAAAATTCGACGCTCGACGATCTGTTCTCGTCGCCCACTGGCTCGCACAGTCAGCATTCGTCCAGTCACCTCTCGCCCGGTCAACGGAGCGTAAAGCTCTCCGAAGTTCTTCCGACCTTTCGGCAATTCGACGAGCTCCCGGACGAGTCCCACGTGATGAGACCGCCCGGAGCTCGTTCGTCCCTCTCGAGAGTTCGACGGAAGCCGAAACTCGTCGTTTCGTCGCCGAACGACGAGGCGCCGACCGCGTCCCAGTTCTCCCAGATTTCTTCGGTCTTACCGAACGGCCTCACCAAGCCGCACAACCGGCGAAAATTGTACACCGGCAGAAATTCACCCGTCGACCTGATAATCGAGAGCACCAACTTCGAAAGCGTTCAGCCTAGGGGAAGCTGTTTGCATCCCGCTCTGGAACCGGAAACCCCGGAGAAGCAAAAGACTTCGAACTTCGCGAGCCGCGCACGGGCGCGGAAGAAGCGAAAGAGAGCCTCGCAAGCTTCGGAACTCGTCGGCCAGGAGGGCAACACTTCTCAGGACAGCGTCACGCCGATTACCGCGGAGAAAGCAAAGGGCGACATGCGGTACACCGATTTCTTCGAGTCGCTGGGTCTCACGCCGAGCAAGACGATAATCGGAGAGACTCCGGTAAGAAAACCGGTCGCGAAGCGTCGCAAGAAGACCGAGAAACTCGTCAAGCCGGGGAAACCAAAGAAAAAAGTGAAACGCAGCGAGGCCATCGAGAGTTCGATGAAGGAAACCGAGGACACATCGCAGCTGACCGAGGATTCGGTTCTCTCGCCGCTGGGTGGAAAATCACCGACCGACGACGCGGCGAGCAAACTTCCGGTTGACAAAGTTCTCGTCGTGAGCGTGAACAGATTGTCGGATGATTTTCTGGCTCGGTACAAGCGCCGAGACGCTTCCGGCGAGCGAACGAGGAATCCGGAAACCACCGCGGTGGAAAACGCTCGCGACAACGCCACCGCCTCCTCCGACAGCTCGTCCGGCAACAAAAAAGGCAAAGCCTCCGTCAACGAGAATATCGAGTTACTGACGACGGCGACCCACGACAGCGACTCCAGCACGATACTAATTTGCGCGTGCAACAACGACAACAACGAACAATCCTCCGACAGCGACAACTCGCTGTTCGCGAAAAATGTGTCGAAAATGAAGAAAAAATCGTCGCTCGTCGAGGAAGTTCCGTCGGCAAGGTCGCTGAGGAGCGGAGAGCACAAATCGCCGTTCAAGATTAATTCCGAAGCAGCGAGAAACTTCGAAAAGCCGGTGAAAGTCTCACAGAAACCTAAGGCTAAGAAAGAAATCGACGATTCTCCGAACAGCACGCGGGACAAATCGGCAGTCGAAAAATCATCGGAATTACCGAAAGTCTTCATAAGACTGGAAAAACTCGAGATAAATAATTTGCCAAAATTCACCGGAACCACGAACGCTTTAAGAAAAAGCAGGGAATCAGATAAACTTAATAATAATAATAACAATCAAAAGGCTTCCAAATTTTCGAGCATCGCGAAGATTTCCCCTCGGATCGGAAGGCCGTTGGCTTTCCGGGGATTCTCATCGGGCGTTGGACCGTCGGAGGCGAGGAGCAAACTGGTGACGATCGGAAGTCGTGCGGCGAACGGTTTCGACGAACTTCCGGTGAGGTCGCAGCAACGCCGCGCCACGAGGGATCGTTGCAGCTTGGGAATCGCGATGACGTCCGACGAGGAAGAAGAGGACAGTTTCGCGAAGCTCGTTAAAGAGTTCGGATCGGAGGGACGAACGGAGAAAATCGGGACTGACGAAACGAAGAGAATTGGCGACGAGTTCGTCGGCGAGACGACGAATGGAGAGGCGAGAGTCGCAAAGTCCCAAATGCGTACTCGACTGCGTAGTAATTTCGGAATTTCCGTGACGTCCGACGAGGACGATGTCTCGACGAGGCCCGCGAGAAAGGGCCAATCGAAGCGACGCGGGACGCGGGCCGAGCGGAACGCGGTTTCCGGCACCGAGGTCGGTCGAGGAAAGAAGAAAATCGTCAGTCGCAGTCTTCCCACAGAACTGACGAACGGAGAGGAGGGCGCGAGGCTGGAGAACAGACTCGACGAATCCAATCGCAGGAAATCGGCGAACTTTGAGAAAACGCACGATAACGTCGAAGCCGAGGCGAAGGGCAGGGACGGCGTGAGAAGATCGACCAGAAAGAAGAAGGCCGCGTCGGGCGAGAGCGGCGAACGTTTGACGAACGACCGGTCGTTGTCCGCCAAGCCGAAGCACATGAGGAATCTGTTTGCAAACGCGAACGGATCAAATTTGGAGGACGAAGAAGCGTTGCCGTCTTGGAACAGCGCGAAGCAATCCGACAAATCCAACGGTCAAGAGCTGTTCGGGAAGGTCAGGAGGTCGGTGCGGTACGAGAAGAGTTCGCTCGGGAGTTGCTTGAATTCGGCGCGATTTCAGACGCGTCTGGATTCGGATTCGGACACGGATATCGAGTCGCGGAGATTCTCCATGAAGACGAGGAACGATCGAGCGAGCGGCGAAGTTCGAGAGGACGAAACTCCAGAGGCGAACCGTACAGAAGTGTCCGAGCAGACGCGTCGTTCGTTCCAAAAATTGATCGAGCGGAGGATCGAGTTGAGCGAGAGGAAATTAAAACGCGGAGACGATTCGGTCCACAACGCGTCCGAAGCTTCGGACAAAGATTCGATTCCCGCGAGGAACGGAGATGCAAAAGTGACGTCACCGTCGCGCAATGAACCCGCGGCCTCCGACGCGTCCGGCAGGACCAAAGACTCGAGTGGGAAACAGAAAAATACCGGAATTCCGACCGTTCCGCAAAAAAAGCGGACGCCTCAGAAAATTTCCGCGAAGCTTTCGGCGCGTCGGCCGACTTCGTCGTCACCTGCGAACCAGCCGAGCAGCGAACGGCTTTCGCCGGTAGCGAGGAAGAAACCGAGGAGGACCAGAATTCTCGCCACCCAGGTGGAATTCGAATCCGACGATGACGCTGGATTTACCGAGGGCAAAGCTGACTCGGGCAAAACGCTGGGGCGCAACAAATTTACCTTCGCGAACGGTATGAACTCCAGGAAATTGAGCGACGAGCGGGATTCATCGAGGAAACGCAGAGACGCATCGAAAAATTTGTTTTCTCAGAGCCCGGAGGTGGACGACGTCGAGGGCATCGACCTCATCTTCGGAGGTGACGCGAAATCTCCGGCGAAAGAATGCGTGGTTACGATCGACGGCTTGAATTTCGTGTCGGGGAGCAAGCACAAGAATCTGAATAAATTTAGACAATCGACGATAAGCTTTCGAACGAAGCTGCGATTGGATTCCGACGACGACGACGACAACGTTTTATAGCGAAGTTGGCCTGATTTGTATTTAAGCCTTCGTACACAGTAAAATAGGTACCAAGGTTTCTTGCCCACAAACGTCCAGAATTATTTTGAAAAAATCTTGTCCATTTTACAAATATTTCTGTCAATTTTAGAAATATTTTTTTTGTGAAATTAACAGCAAAATAATTGTGGACGCTTGTGGAGAAGAAATGTTTGTTAAATGTACAAATCTTTTTTACTGTGTACAATCCTGCAGTGTAAGGATATCGGCGACAATTCGACATCACATTAAGTTTTTGTTTTTCCTCGTACGGGGAAACATTTTGTTGTTAATTGCCATTAGATATTTTGGGGTGGGGTGTTAAGGTATATTTATAAGCTCGAAGCGTTACGGTAGTCCTTAATCCGGCACAGTCAAGTCAATCGAGTACCATAATTTCAAAAATTGTTTGTACACATTTTATAGAGACCATTAGTGCGAACTGACGTGGATGTAGATCTGAGTTTCTACTTTATATAGGAACACATGTATAACAGTGAATTTACAGAATAATAACTCAGTTTAGGCCAATGAGTCCACGGGCATATTTTTACGAAGTTTTTGTGAAGTCGAATTTGTAATTTTCGTTCAATTTTTCGACGAGCAAATTTTCATTTTGTTTCTCGATAGATACTCCATAAAATCGCCGGAAAACATTAACGACAATATTCATTGTCTACAAATCCGAGTAATTCATTTATGAAAAAATAGAGCTGCGACGTTAACGTAACTTTTCTTCCGACCGAGAATCCAAACGAAGCAAATATAGTCGGTGAATTCGTAAAGCATATTTCAACAGGCAAAATAAGCAGTCACCCGTCAAGATCGGACCGAAATGACAAATTCGACTTCACAAAAATTGCGTAAAAATGTGCGCGTCGAGTTATTGGCGTAAATTGAGTTATATTCTGCAAATCCATTGCTGTTCATTTTTTTCTACATAAGGTAGGAACTTTTTGATGTAGATCCACCCTAGTTCGCAAAAATGTCTCCTTTGAAATGTGTACAATTTTTTTTTTTAATCAAGGTACTCGATTGACTTGACTGTACCGTACGGACTACCTTAAGCGCGCCCACGCTTACGCCTACGCGGACGTCTTCGAACATGCGGCGCAAAGCTCTTGCCCGACGATGAATTTGGGAGAATTATAAAGTTGACCGTTAATTAAAAATGAGTTAATTATTCTGTTGAGAAATTATCATCTATAATGTACATTCTTCCCCGCCGAACGTCTCTGTCTCGCAGCTCTCGTATAGTGGCAAATAATTGAATATTCTATTATTGAAATTTTCCACTATTCTTTCGTACGTTTACGGGAACAGCGAGAAACAGACGTTCCGATGAGATGATTAACTGTAGAACCTACGGCTATGTTTAAACTACCAAGCTTGTTATTCTTACTCCATGCAGAAATCGCACTTATCTTTCGTTCGTGTAAATTTGTTATGGGATCGAGCACGGTAACTGCAGTGAAACAAAAAAAAATCGTAAAATTCGAAAAATTAAAATAAACGTTTACTTGCTATCAGCGAATCGTACTAGTACGTTAATGAGACTGTGTGTAGGAAAAATCAAGTTTGTTTCGTCATCTTATTAATGCGATTACCAAACAGACTTGATTTTTTCAGAACTTTTTGTTAAATTTGTCTTAGTTTTTTTTTTTTTTATTTAATTACGAAATCGTTTCTCAGATTTACAGTTCGATCGTGATGATGCAACTTTTTTTCGGCAACAAAGTTTTTTCGCGAGCTTCAGTCTATGAGCTTCGAGCCAGCATTATGAAAGTAAAAATAATATTTCTGGCGAAAACTCCGCTAGATAAGTTGCTCTGATTGATCCTACTATGCAGCGTGGCGTAATCAATTAAAGTGCCGTCTCGTTTAATTGAAAGCCATTTATATATGATTATCCCATATTTTTTAATTGAATATGTACAGGACAAAAAAAAATTGATTGCCCTTAAGGATTTTAACATTAGCCAACAAAAAAAGTCAGGGCAATCGTATTGTTATAAAATAACGTTATTCTTGACTGGTAGATACTCATACGCATGCACGATGTACATACAATAACACATATTATATAAGTAACCGCGTTATTAAAATTTCAATTCACATAAATTCTAGCAAGACTGCGTTCTTCCAAATATTTTCCGTAAGATTCGCTTATACATTAATTAGAGCGTAGAATAAGAGATAGTCGTATCGAGGATTAAAGATAAATGTACAGTTTAAAAATCGCATAGACATTCGTTGCACGAGAGGATCGTCGAGAAACGAAGACGGCGAATAAACGTTGACGCACATCACGATTGAATTACATGGAATTATAATATAAGTAAAAAAAAAAAAGAAATAAAGTTAATCGTTCATCCAGTGGCTGTGCCAAAAACGTGGTGACGAGTGAGAAATAAATGATATGGCTGAGAAACGTAACCCTTGAGTGTGCGAGTTTTCCATACGATGTCCTTGAAACCGGCGCTTGCTATGTCCTCGATCGGATCGGCGTCCAACCGGCAACCGCCGAACAGCGATGGCCAAATTTTTGTTTTGGTCAAAATTTTTTGCAACCATCTGGCAAAAGTCCCTTCGCGATCTGGCACGTGTTCCATGAAGAAATACTTTCCACCCTACATTATCAATTATTGTTTATTGAGATGTGTAACGATTCATTTTTGGACCCCGAACTAAAACTGGTCGCATGACCATTTTACTGTTTGATAGTAGAAAATTAAATAATTAATTATTTAATTAAATAAATAATTAATTATTTAAATAAATAAATAATTAATTAAATTTATCCATACCGGTGCGAGAACTCGTTGAATCTCTTTAAGGGTGTCTCGTACCGAGCTCGTAGAGCACAGCGACCTCGTGGTGACCACAGCGTCCACGCAGGCTGAAGGTATACCTTTCAGCGAGCTGCCATCGCCTATTGTGATACATTCGAAATGCACGTGAGCGAATTGCCAAGATCGATCTCCGCCGGTCAGATAATCTCGCAATTTTTTGTTCAAGTCGACTCCGATTAAATGACTCTGGTCCGGATAGAATTGTATGTTTTCACCTGAAAAAAAATGAAATTAGTTAATCGGACATTTACAAAAGCTTGAAAAACTTTATTGTCCAGTCGTTTAAGAGTTCAAGGATTGTATTTTAAATATTGAATTAAATTTGTTCAGCACGTTGGAAGTTATAAATAGATGGATGGTCCAGCAACGTTAAAAAAGAAATTAAAAAATAATTTTCCTGAACATTGGGATTACGATTTGTCTTTAGTATTTTAGAAAATTTGTGATTTAGAAATCTAATAAACGTGAGCAAATTGCCAGGATCGATCTCGATCAGTCAGATAATCTCCCAATTTTTTATTCAAGCCGACTTCGGTTAAATCACTCTAGTCCGGATAGGATTGTATGTTTTCACCTGAAAAAAGTAAAATCTGATAATCGAACATTTACAAACATGAAACTTAAAAAACTTGATCCATTCGTTTAAGAGTTTAACAATTGAATTTTAAACATGGAATTAAATTCTTAAGCACATTGATTGGGAGTTGGAGTGGTTTGATTGGATCAATTGTCCTGTAGCATTAAAAAAGGAGTTGTACAATAATGTTCCTGAAAATTGCAATTGCGATTTTTTTCGGTATAAAACAAAGCTTCTGATTTTTTAAATCCTATTTTTATTAATTTATTTCTAATGTAGCGCACCTGTTTTTACGCCAATTTCGAGAATCCTAATGCGACCGATCGATCGCAATATTTCATCGTTGGATTCGATTTTCCTGAGGGGTTCGAACAACCGTTTTTTGTAATGCGCAGCGAGGTCCGCGCACTCGGCCTCGAAACGCAACAGATAAGTTCGAAACAGGTGTTCCTTAAATCGCTGCCATCGCCGAGCAAGGATCCACGCGAGGATCAGAAAACCGGCTAGCATAGATGCGTAGTACGTGACAACGTCGCGCATCCACAAATCTGTAGTACTCATTGTCTTTTATTTGTCAAACATGTGCAGATTCATTTATTAACGCTGCGACGCAATTCGAGCAATGCCATCGACAGACGAGGCGGACATAGCACGACTTACTGATTTTAAATCACGACAGCTTGAACGTTAACCGTCATAAATACGTTTCCCTAATATCATCGTCGATAAGATAAATTCTTTTTCGCATCGACCTACGCGCATTCAGTCGTGTTATGCATTAGCACCTCCCCTCGACCCCCCACCCTGCCCCCTTCTGCTCCGCTCAAGCAGCACGCAAAGCCATGATTGTAGCGCCCTCGTTAATATTAATCGGCGCGTGGGGGCGCCGAGTGGTCCACGCGTTAGCGTGTTACTATGTAGTTCACGACGTCGTGGCTTCGATTCCCGGTGCAACGACATAGTGTCCAGAAGTCCTGGGAGTCCTGGAATTGTCCTTGAATTTTTCCTGACCTTGAAAAAGTCCTGGAATGTCCTTGAATTTTTTATTTCTCCGAAAATGTGAGTTTGCTTAAAAATGTATATTTAGGTTAGTAAATGTTTTGGTCCTTTTTTTCATGAACTGCGACGTATTTCAACGTATTTTTTCCCGCGGAATCCGCTGGTGTTTTTCGGGCTAAAGTACAGTGAGATATTGAAAGTCTCCATTTTATGCACGGAAAATCGTATTGTTGGGATTTGAATGTAAAATATTGGGTTGGTAGTAAAATAATTGTTATATTCGTGATCAGAGGGAAAAAATACGTCGAATATAGCCTTGAACCAAAAAAAATCGATTGAACAGCGATTTTTCACTTTTTGATCCACTTTTGGAAAAATGTCGATTTTCGTGATTTTCAAAGGTCGATATCTCGGCTTCCAACGTAGCTGGAAAGAATCCGAGATCCCCATCGTGTTCTACGGGAAAAAAATACACAACATAGGCCTTGTGCGAAGTTTTAGAATATTTTGATCGTGCCGCTCACGGACGTTCAAAAACGTGAAAAATGGATGGGAATGGGAATTTTTTATAAAATGTTTTTTCCGGTTATAAAATTAAATACGACGTATTCCGACATATTTCTGTACGCTGAACCTGAATCTGCTGGCTTTTTGGTGAGTAAGTGCAGTGGGACATTAGTATCTTATCGATCGATTTTATGCACTGAAAACAGTTTGCTCTAATGTGAAATCGCATTTTTGGGATTAAAATCTAAAATATAGGGTTTGAAGCAAAATTCGTCATACTCATGATCGAGGGTCTCCAAAAGTCACCCCTCATCCAAAAAGTTAGCTTTGGACGTAACTAATAGTTGCTATCCAGACGGACACCCATTTAGATAACTTTTTCATCCCAGATGTCTTCTTGCCTGGGACGCTTGATTGCATCGTCGATAGAACGACCGCGGTCGCCGCAGATAAATAAACAAACGAGTGCGAGGACGCCCGGCGAGAGCGGGAGTGAGAGATGCCCCGAGAACAATGCTCTCACGTTTTCCAAGCGGGAATTAAAAAAAAACATAAGAATAATAACAAAAGAGGAAAGAGGGTACAATGGGAGAGAACCGTCCAGAAACGAGACGTTCGTCGATATATATATCGTTATAGAGGCGTACCAGACCAGGGCGTAAATTCTTTGTCGAGATTTTTGAAGAGTGACCACAAACAACGGGGTCACCGATTACGCTCGACCGGGTGTACGCGCGCAGCGGAGCTAAATCGAAGCCACTCTCGGGGATCGGTCGTACATATCGGTATATCGCTGCAGCATCGGAGAAAGGAGCGTGTGAGATGGCGAGTCGGTGCGTGCACCCATTTACGATATACATATGTATATATATATATATATATATATATATATATATATCATACGTTTTCGATCGGGGGTATTTCGCCGATCCGGAGGCGTTTTGTTTTCGACATCGGGGCGGAGAGTAGGTTGGCCGTTGTCCTCGTGACTCGTTGATTCGAGAGAATCGCTAATGAAACATGCGGTCGGTTTCGCGAGAGCTCCCGTGTCCCGACTGTGTATATAGGTATAGCGGTCCCTACGGCGTGCGTGTCCGGGCCTGCGCAGCAGCCTCAAACCTCAGTGCCCGAGCTCTCGAGCCGTTCTTTCAGACGCGCACAGCAGCAGCTCGAGTGAACATGATTTCTATCAAAAGCGGCCTGGTACGATTTCGCCAAAATCCCTCCGTTCCCAGAAACTAATGTACTTGTGAGATGTCTCTATGCTTCACGAGCCCGCGAGCGTTCTCACACCGAACATAACCTGTGCGATGTTGGGACGTCGCTGCAGCGTCGGAGAAAGGAACGTCCGAGATGGAGAGCCGGCGCGTGCGCCGATAACTCTAACAACGCCGAAGATATGACATCGAATTTAATCTTTTGTAAGTCTCTGCGAATGCACTGCTTTGGGAAACAAAATTGTTAACTCGTAGAATTTTATTCGCCAAGTGAACTTCTCCGAGCGAAGTTCGGGCGATACAAAACACAGCCGTTATAACTTAATGAAATTTAGTCTCGAGATATCTTCAGGGTGGTCAACTCTGTAGCCCTTCGTTACGGAATTTAATTCCAATTCGTCAAATGCAAATTTCCGTCGGCCATTAACATCGATACGATACATTTTAAAAGGAAGTAAACGAGTCGAATTTTCTTTTCCCGATGAATCGTAGCGCCCAAATTGGACCGGGTGCGCACCCAACAAAGGAACACTGTGAAAAAGGATGGTATTTCCTACTACAGCGAATAGTTCACAGGCGGAACATGAACTATTCGTATATTCTATGTAGATCGTTTCTGACAGTGTATATATTCAACTGCTTAAACTCTAATTATGGTTACAACTAAGATTTTTTTGTCATTCTCGTAACTATAAAAATGCAGACCTTCCCCTCGGGAACTATTTATTTATGACAACAAGTCAGTATCGTTGCTTATACAATGTACCTTTCTTCTCAGCAAAGTCGACATTTTCATAAGCATCTTAACCCTGCGTGTGTACACTTTATTTTCAGAGACACGGTGTGTACACTGGGTCTTTCAGGGAAGAGTCGGGTTTTCAAAGTTTAGTAGTCTTTCAACAAATTTGAAAAAATGGTCTGTTACTTCTAGAAGCGTCTATATCATGGGCCAGAAGTTGCCAAAGTCAAAAGTTTAAAACCGTTGTTAATAAAAATTGAACAATAGTCGAAAAATCGGAAAAAACTGAGAGCTTCAAATTTCGACGGTTCCTTAAAAAACCCAGTATACACACGCTTACGTAGGCCTCGGTTAACATAGGCCTCGTAATTTCTTTACCAGCTCCCAATAATAACAACATTTTCTGATGACCTCCAGGTTCTACGAGTAACGCTCCGCCCAGTGGAAGGGGAAGCGGAAGGTGAAAAGGACGTTCAACGTGCGGTCTCTTCGACACACAATCTGCGGTAGCTTGCCAGAGATCTCGGATTTTTTTTTCTTATCGCCGTTACGTGCGGTAAGTACCGAGCATCATTTAAATATTTTTCGTTCTCCGGGGGGGAGAACGAAAGTGACATGGAGATCGAATAGATAGGCGTATAGCCTGCTTCGTGACCGGCAATAAGCTGAAACCCCTCTGCGCCATGAGGTACTCGAAGCGGCGCGTTGCCGGCTCGTCCGTGTGTGTGTGTGTCGGGTGTCTAAATTCAATGGACGTTATGTGCGGTATTGCTGCAGCCTGCGTGTATGGCAAAACTCAAATCTGCTGACGGGAGGCTGCTGGAGGCGTTCGGCGTCGACCTCGTCCTCTCGTTTGCTTTTACAACAGTACGTATAACGAGAGCGCAGCAAACGTCGGGAAACGTGACGACGATGCATCGACGCGAGCCAACATTGATGCACTTGGCCCAGGAAGCACGAGCGAACTCTTCGCGCCTGTGGCCGCAATAAATTTCTACCGATTCAAGCGATTTTCGACGATACGTAATACAACCGAGACTCGTGTCCCCCAGCGACGTATTTTTATCTTGAAAGTTCAGCGGAAAAAAGCGCCGTGAATATCTACATCTCGTCACCGCTCTTAACTGCCGCTTATGATGTAAGCATTTTAACGTGGCCTTGAATTTATCGATTTTCTTTTTAATTACATTTTTTTTTACATTTGGGGTTGAATTGTAGGACGTTAGTTTCAAGTTAAAATCACTCTTGAGATCGAACTTAAGGTAGATCTTAAAGGTGCAATGAAGTTCGGGCCAAACTTCGATCTTAAGTTCTTTGTCAAGAGCGATCTTGAGTGCGAATTTACGTCTTAAAATTCGACCCTTAATCATGCAGTATGGAGACAAACTCTTGAGATCAGCTATCCGACTATACACTTATACCAATTAGATAGGTTTTTACGTTTTGAACTCATTTTTAACGGTTATAAGCAAATTTTCGGAATTTCTCACATTTTTGGCATTCCCGCCCCCTTCCCCCCTTCGATCTAATCTTGGCAAAATTTGATCGAAATCATGCAGTATAGCGACACACTTTTGAGATCGGCTATCTAAATATTTCGGAATTATTTTTTTTTTTTCGAAATTACACTGAAAAAAAATTCACTTGCGGGCTGCCAAAGAAAAACATGTTTGTTTCAATTATACTTTCAATTCTTACAATACCATATGACATTGAAATAATGACGGCAAGACTGTCAAGGGGACATGTTATCGTTTCAATCCGGTATGAAATTGTACGAATTGAAAGTAGAATTGAAACAACATTGTTTTTCATTGGCAGCCCGCAAGCAAATTTTACTTGAATCATTGATATTTTTTTCAGTGCACGATTTAAGGCTTGTTTCAAGACATTCCTTAATTCGATCCAACATTGACTAAACTTTATAAGAATAATTTAGTATAGTGACAAACTTTTGGGACCGGCTATCAATACGTTTATATCAATGAAACGAGCGTTGCAGCGCCCCTTAATTTGAGTTCGCGCCCGTCATTGCTCCTGGTTATTACAATATACAGTACGAGAGTGCGAGAGTGGAACGATCATGTAAAGGGTGGCGGCATTTAGTCCGGCTAATTGCGAGGTCCGGCCAGACCTCGTCGAGCAGAGGGTGTCGTTCCCTCTTGCTGCTGTCACATGTCACGTGCCTTTGACACGCGACACAAACTTATTGGTAACGTACACGAGTGACATATGTCGCGAGGAAGCGGCCTCGAGCCTGCAACTCGTTCACTTTATTTTTCATTCCGCTCACACGCGAATTTACGTGCGAATGATCGATGGCCGACTGGAAATGGCGTTACGCCCATTCCTTTCGCTTACTTTTGCACGCTGAACTTGAATCGGACAGCCGTTTTGCCTAAAAGTCAAGCACGACGGTGACGTTCGAAAAAAACTGAAAATGTGTAATTTTTATATCGAAATCTTCACAATGTCTCTTTATACGCAAAGCTTCCTCTATGAGAAAGTTGAAATTCCAGAAAATGCTTTCTCATAGAAAAAGCTTTGCGAATAAAGAGATATTATGAGGAAGCGATATGAACGGCTCAATTCTCAACTTTTTTTTTCTAAATTGCCCGACCTGACGTTCTTGATACGTAACTCTGATAAAAAATGATTCTTCGTATCCATTTTCTTGGAACTTAGGAAACTTTAACCATTTTTTAGAAGACGTTTCGAAATTGCCACAATTTTATTGATTTATTTAATAAAAAGGGGCTAAGCCCAATTGCGTGTCGATAGGAATTACCATCGACCAATATGATACAGTACGGGTGACCAAACCCCCGAACCAAAAATAAATTTCATGTACAATTGTGATGAAAAATTAATGTTCAGGGTTTTAAAAACATTGGAAATATCTTATGTTTAATAATTTACTTTAATTTTAATCGTTTACTTTAATTTCACAGAAAAACTATAGTAATTCCTCAGCACAATAGCACATTTTATTTAATGTACCATTTTTTGCACAAAAACTGCCATTCCGGTACATTAAATTTACAATTTCTTGTTTACAGTGTATGAAAAAAATAATTTTCGTAGAACTTAATAACGCTGCGAAATTAGCAAACTTAAAATTATTCATATGGATATAGCTGGAAAAATAGCAACGACCTTTGAAACGCTCCAGACAGTCTCCGAAGAGAGGAACTAGGCCTCACTGTTTAAAAAAATTGTAAATTTAATGTACCGATATTGGAAGCTTTTATGCATAAACCAGTATATTAAATTTAATGCACAAATATTATGTAAAATTAACATTCATTTTACACAACATTTGTATATTAAATTTAATTAGTATTAGTAATTTAAGTTTTTAGTTTAATTAGTAATTTTTATTAGTATATTAATACTAGGTTATGCATAAAAGCTTCCAATACAAGTACATTCATTTCGATGCAGACATTTTTCACAGTGCTTAATAGAAGTCACCCAATCAACAACAGCGCAGAAACCCGCTGTAGAAACCGTAAATGACTATAAAAACGGCATCTCAAAAATCTCAACGTTCCAAATTTTTTCTTTTCGCTCAGGTAAATTTTCAGGTAAATACAAGCCTTTCCATGGAAAGTCGTCTGCACATTTCCGTGCGGTGTGGAAACATTGGACATTTTGTATTCCAAACGCGGTCGGATGCACGTAGTGAAAAAAAAAAAGGTGACAGCACTCTGGAGAGCGCTCGTTCGAGTGTCCGCGACGCGAACGGCCGAGCCGACGAAGACGACGTTGAGGAGGAGGTCGCATTGTCTTTCCATTGTTGGTGAATCGTAATCAATATTTTCACAATATGCCCCGGCATTGTCCGTGGCACGAGCAAGGCGTGAGAGTGCTTCGCGCGACCGTGCCCGAGGAATTGCTCGTCCCTCGCTGCTCTCCCCTCCCCCCTCCTCGTCGACTCTTCTTTGGTTCGCCTCGTCAACCGGCGAGGCGCAAAACAATGAAGAGACACGATCCATCGAAAATCTTCAAAGGTTCATATTGCCGTGGAATATTCAGTCTTTTCCATTCCAACCCACGCCCCTTCGGCACTTCCCTCAGAATTCGTCAGCAAAATGGAAAAGGTCTGGCAACGTAAAACTGTAAGTTTTATCGGTCAGTAAAATATCGCACGGTCGCGGGGAGTTTCTCGACGATTCGGATGCGACAATTTTTTGTTTTGCTTTGTCAGCCACTTTTCTCGGACCGGTTGTAAAGATGTAGGGAAACTCGAGGCAAAGAATCCTACCATAAATACCACACGAGGGAACGCTTCCGGTAGGTCCGGCAGATTTCTAATTTTTTCGGCTCACGAGCTTTTTTTTTTGGCGATTATTCTCAACGGACTCGGTGACCCACTGACACTCAATTGTTTTTTTTTTTTTTTTTTTTTTTGCCGCGGATGTAAAAAAAAGGAAAGAAAAAATTAGGAGTTGCTCGAAGAAGCGGTCTTGGTGGGCCATAAAAGGCCGAGAGATCTTTTCTAGATGGTCAGTTTCCCTGTGCATTTGCGGAATCCAAAAAAAGTCATCGAAAAATATAGTATCACGAGTTTTCAAGACCTGGAAATTTTTAGCTAAAAATTTCATAGTCCACATAGATTCCCATTAAAAAGTTTAATTCGATCGAAGTTTCAGCACTGCGCGATATGCCAAAAAATTTTAAATATCCATATTTGAGATTAATATTATGCAAAATGAATGTTCTCGGTGCCTTTAAAACATTTGATTTTTTAAACATCTTTATATCATTAGGAAGTTTTCAAATTCTCACCGAATGTAATTTCCGGTCGAGGATGTACGTGTGAAGAATTCTTAAGAACACGGAGAAAAAAAAATTGTTGGGACAACAAGAATTTTGTTACCATAACTGATTTAGCTGGTTAACATAGGGACAACAAAATATTTTGTTGTGGCAGC
>JAPYZC010000326.1:40444-57440 GCA_030522665.1 Ichneumoninae sp. A BG-2022a
CAAATATTTTGCTGTAGCAACCAAATATTTTTGCTGTCGCAACAATAAATTATTAACGATCTACATTTTGTTACGGAAACAGGACTATTTTTCTCCGTGAATGCTCTCCGGATTTCGGTTTTACGAGCGAAGCGTGGCAGTCCCGACGGGCATCGGAGTCTCCAAAACTGTATTGTTCTTGCGCAATGGCGAAGATCATGTCGAATACTCCATAAAGACTCGAACTAGCCGGTGCACATTGTGTCCGAGACGAGGAGGGACCTCGACACTTTACGACAGCCAGAGTACTGAATTTCCGGAGTAAACATTCGAGCATTGTATGGAAAAACGTTTACCGCCCGTTTGTCCTTGCGTGCCAGCGGGTCGCACTGGACATAAAAAAAATTTCCTAAAATCTTAAAATAATTTTGTTAAATAAGTTACAAACTCGTTTGTTCCGGTTTGAATAGACAAACCTGTCTTCTTATTTCTCGCGAAATTAACGATATCAGTTTGCAATTCTGTTTGTAAAACTAACGCCAGATAGTGCGATCGGAAAGTTAAGAAATGAAAAATTGTTCCCTTCTGTGGACAATAAAGTTGCTTTAAAAAGTACGAACTTTTTTTAACGTGCGCTCGTGTGACGACTAACTGCAACCAGCGCGGTACACTGTTAAAAAAAATTGTAAATTTAATGTACCGATATTGGAAGCTTTTATGCATAAACTAGTATATTAAATTTAATGCACAAATATTATGTAAAATATTTAGTACTATTAGTACTTTTATTAAAAATACCACTTTTTTATTATTTTTTATTTACCGAACATTTTACACAACATTTGTATATTAAATTTAATATACTAGGTTATGCATAAAAGCTTCCAATACAAGTACATTCATTTCGATGCAGACCTTTTTTACAGTGTACCGCGTGTTCTCGAAATCTTCAAAGTAAAGTAAAGAGTCGAATACCGCTAAGCTTATCTTTCCGAGTTCGCCAGTCCAGTGCAGTTGCACAATGTGATAAAAAGTAAAAAAAAAAAGAAATGGTTTCACGAGTATCAGAGTTCGAAATTCCAAGTGAAAAATGTCGCAGTTTAAATGTTGGCAACATTGGCAACGTCGTTAAAGTAGATCCGAGTCGAATGAACGCTCCGCTCTCTTAATCTCCGTTTTACGAGCGAAGCGTGGCAGCCCCGACGCGCATCGGGGTCTCCAAAACTGAATTGTTCTTGCGCAATGGCGAAGATCATGTCGACTACTCCATAAGAACTCGAGCTAGCCGGTGCACATTGTGTCCTAGACGACGAGGGACCTCGACTCTTTACGACTTACAAGAGTACTGCATTTCCGTCGCAAACATCCGAGCATTGTATGGAAAAACGTTTATCGCCCGTTTGTCCTCGCGTGCCAGCGGGTCGCAGTGTCCTCGCGCCCAACTTGGACCATCGCAATACGCGTTCTCGAAATCGTCGAAGTGAGGTAAAGAGTCGAATACCGGTAAACGCGCGCCTCGGCTGTAAATCAGACTTTTCCACCCCCCATCTTAGAACCTCCAAC
The DNA here is from genome assembly GCA_030522665.1 of Ichneumoninae sp. A BG-2022a. NCBI lineage: Eukaryota > Metazoa > Arthropoda > Insecta > Hymenoptera > Ichneumonidae > Ichneumoninae sp. A BG-2022a. The sequence continues at coordinate 41,987 of JAPYZC010000326.1, forward strand.
TTTTCCATGCGCATTCAACGACATCGACTATTTTTCATCCGCACTAGCTAAGCGCGCGGAGCACGCTTAGCTAGCGAAACGTTTACGGTATCCTCGGTCCCTGCGACTCCGGGTCGTTTTGGCTCATTGTGATCGGTTATGACTTGTTGACGAAGCTCGTTGTGCCACCTACTTAATGCCTTTATTATTTTACGACCGAGGCGCGAGGCCCGATCCCGAAATTTCTTCCCACTTCATCGTCCGCCGAGCCGCTCGGTCCGTCTCGCTTTCCGCCGGGTTCGCGCATGCGCACTGGTCGTCCCTCGCGTTTCGGGACATCCTTCTCAGTTCCGAAGAACCATAAACACCACGCGACGCGTCGGCTCGCTCTCCTTTCACGAAAGATTCGTGCCCGAATATTGCAGCTCGGTTCGGACGAGGAATATTATGTCGCTGCGGAGTCGTCGAAGGCCCGGACGCGTCGTAAAGTCCAGAGGTCACGCGACCAAAGATTCCGTCCTTCCGGCGGAGAGTCGGGAGGAGAGACGACGAGCCGTGCAACCTCGGGTGGATTCAATAAATTTTCCGGACGTAAAGGGGTGAACGAACGGATTGGCGCGCGGGGAGTCGAGGGCAAAATGGCCGGAGTCGGGGATGGTAATTGGCGAGGGAAATTAAGGGGTCGGAGGTGAACGCGGATTATCGTTAGCGCAATTTGTCATCGGTGCAGTAAAGATGGAGGAATAGTGCGGCGTTCACCTGGAACAGAATTCAAACTCGCGAAATACCGAATTGCGACTTTTGCAGCGAAGCGGTTATCAAATTGAACACCTTGGTCGTCAAGGTTGATCTACAGATAAGGACTGCATTTACGTTAACTGAAATTGTTATTTTTTTTGCAGTTTGATGAGTCAGAGGCTGTTTTGATCATTTTTGGGGTTTCAAGGTTAATAACTAATTAATGGTTGAAGGACTTAGATCGATGGCCAATTGGCAATAGATATGTAGGGGAGAGCGGGGCAAAATGGGAAAGTGGGCAAAACTCAATTTTCCAATAATTTTTGGATTATCTATTTTGTCCCAATGATAACATCCGGATTTTCATCGCCGTTTTGCCCCACTTACCGTGATCGCCACCACCCCAAAAGTTGTTGGAAAATTGCGTTTTGTGTCGTTATCCCGTTTAGCTCCACTGTCCCATTTTGCCCTGCCCTCCCCTATATATGTTCTCACGGCAATTTACGTTATGTCATGCTATGTAAAAAAATGGTATCATCTGGTATTGCTACTACTACTGTTACTAATTAATTAACTTGGTAAAATTTTTCATCTGTTTGGAGATACGTGGTTTAATTCGATATGAAACCACGTGGAATGTTTCTCTGCCTCTCCGTTCACCGGACCAGGCTAGAGTAGTACTCGAGTATTTAAACTTTAACTATACTTTGGAACAGAGCAGCATTCACCTGGACCAGGATTCAAATTCGCGAAATACCGAATTGTAACTTTTGGAGCGAAGCGGTTTTAAAATTGAACACCTTAGTCGTTAATGTTAATCTAAAGATAACAGCATTTACGTTAACTGAAATTGTTATATATTTTCTTTGTAGTTTGATGAATCAGACATTGTTTTGATAATTTTTACCGTTTAAAGTTAACAATTAATTAACTTGCTAACATTTTTCATCCATTTGGAGTTACTTGGTTTACTTCGATATATGAAACCACTTGGACTGTTCTCTGCCACACCGTTCACTGGATCAGGCAATGATATAGTTCGGATGTTCTTTCTCCGTTATTGCGTTCGTACTTGAGTATTTAAACTTTGACTATACACTGTAAAAAAATGTTACTCAAAATTAATGAACGGTATTGAAAGTTTATTCACATAAACTGTTATTGAAATTGCAAAGACATGTGCATTGCAACTGTGCATTAAAATTTGTATTTTTAATTTAAAAAACTTTATAAAGTTCAGGCGAAAAATGTTTAATTTTAACATCTGGTATTTTTATTTAAAAAAAAAGTACATTAATTTTTCATCAATGTAAGTAATGTAAGCAAATTTCAGGTTCCGGTACATTAAATTTACAATTTAATTTTACAGTGTAGTTTTAGCTGCGGCAGCGACGAACCCCCCCGAAACTTTTCGTTGCGTACTGCTTCCAAAGAAGACCGTGTATTTCTTTCGTCGAAAAATTCTTTGGAGAAATCTTCCTTCTTGCCTTTTGTAACGGGCAACCTGACACTATTTGGCAAACAATGCCGCGTGGCGTAGAGCACTAAGTGGCAGTGTTACGGATTTTACTAAGAAACCCCCGTGGAGAACCTCGCTTCACGTGCCACTCTTCTGTACCCGACGTCTTTTTGTTCACGTTTTTTTTCTTCTCCCACCGTCTTTTTCAATTTTTCACGTTACGAAGAACACGATAAAGATTTCCAATGATCGAAGTCGTATCGTGATGCTTTCCTTTAATTTTTTTTTTCTAAACAGTATCGAAAATTGCGTTTGAGAAATCGACAATTCTATTTTTGAGGAAAATTCTCAACTCTTCGTGCAGGAAAAAAAAAATAAAAATAGTTCACGCACTCCTTCGAAAAGGAGCGCGTTTCACCGACTGGTCGCAGGTCGACCAGCACCTTTTTTCGAAGTGAAAATTCGTCGTTCCTTGGCGAGCGGGATCCTCGGGTTTATGACGGTCATAAAACAAATGCAGGAAAGTCGTTGGGACTCAGAGGCAGTTGGAATGACATTCGTCGACTCTCTTGCGACTTCTTTAACTTTTCTCGCGCACGCCTGTGATTTACCGCGCTGGCTGGTGAAGGGACGAGACTCTTTTATTCTTCCGGATGTCCGTTGTCTTGTCCTTCTTGTGTCATGTCGCGTCCCTTTTCACCTCGAAAAAGGATCGACTCCTTTCGATCGAGATGCTCGCAGTCGACGAATTTATCACCGCGCCTCGCGTTGCTCCAGAAACAGATTTAAACTTTTACATTAAGTTGTTGAGCATAGAATCGCGTAAAAAAATTATTGCACTCGGTGCGAAAACTGCAGTTTTGCAGTTTAAGGGAATACGTCACAGATCGCCGTATCGATCCATAATTTACAAAACCTTTATAAAGTTGTGAATTTCGGAAAATTGCACCGATAAAAAAGTTTGGTAATATCGACTAAGCTGCGGTTGCGGGTGGCGAAGGAAAATGATTGATCGATTGAACAAAATGTTTTTTTTTACAATCGATAACAGAACAGTAAATTCGACTAAATATTCGGTCACACGACTAAATATTCGTTCAATTAACTATTGAACGAATATTATATATATTTCTTTCAATCGATCCAAATATTTCCTTCGCCACCCGCAACTGCAGCTTAGTCGATATTACCAAACCTTTTTATCGGTATGAAAATGTTCTTTGAAAATGTTCGCACGCCGTTCCGAAAGAATTCTTTATAGCCGGATATGTGGTCGCATCATCCGGAATTTCTCTATATGCATACCGGCTGTGCACGACTAACCCCACCCCTATTTCATCCGAAAGCCGAAAAATATTTGTGTACTTTTCTCAGCTGTGTATAGCGACATTTCAATCCCGCGTCGGTCCCGAAAACCGTGCAGTCGTCCCGTCATAATAACCACCCAGACGCTCAGATTTTTCGGCAATAACATATTTCCACAGAATGTCAAAAGCGCGACCGGGAACGCGTTTTTGTCAATGCGCACCGTTGTACCCGCCCACTCGTCTCTTCGACGCCGAAATTTTCTGCTGCACACCCAGAAAAATAATTGATTTGTCTGGCAACCGTAAATAAATATTTTTATTGGTTTATATAAATATTTTTATTGATTTATAGGGTTGAGCGGGGCAAAACGGGGTTTTTGGGCAAAACATCATTTTCCAATAATTTTTGTGTCCCCGAATTCGCCCTATCGGATACATCAGGCTTTTCTGCCCAGTTTTGCCACCTTGTCCGATCCAAAAATGATGGGAAAATTTAGTTTTTCCCAAAAACCCCGTTTTGCCCCCTTGCCCCATTTTGTCCCGCTCTCCCCTATAAATATTGTTATCGATTTAAAGTAAATAAATACTTATTTACACAAAATAAATATTTATTTTTCTGGGTGCATACATCTTAATTGAAAACTCCCACACGATCCTTCGAGTTCCCCCACCAACGCCTACGTTCCCGTATATGTGGTCATATCACCCGGAACGCATGCTCGCTTCGCAGGGCAACCTCCACCCCCGTTTCATCTTCCCGACCGCCGTCAAATATTTGCGACCTCTTCCGAGCCGTGTATAGCGACATTTCAATCCCGCGTCGGTCCCGAAAAACCGTGCACTTCGTCCCGTCATAATAACCACCCGCACGCTTACATTTCCCTGCAACAAACATATCTCCCCAAAAATGTCAGAAGCGCGACCGGGAACGCGTTTTTGTCGATGCGCAGCGGTGTTCCCGCCCACCGTGTCGACGTTCCATCGTTCGCCGATGGGGCTCTTTGAGGCCGAAATTTTCTCCAGAACGCCGCCGCCGTAGATTGTGCCCCGCGTATAGCGCGCCGGCATCAGAAATGGATGGCACGGAAGAAGTGCCATAGCGAGGGCCCGGCGAGTGGACCCGAGGGCCAGATGCCGCTAATTTCGCTGATTTGCCGTGACGAGCGTGGAAAAAGGCGAAAACCCGCCAGTGTGCCTTTCCGGCTAGCGCAGTCGGGACGAAATGCGCGCAGCTTTGGCAGGCAGGTAGAGCGAGATGAAGAGCTCCACAGCTCGAACGATGCGTATTGGCCCTTGCAGTACAGGCCAAGACCGCCATGAGCCGTGGCAAATTTAAGCTCGCATTCAGCCGAGATTCGTCACTCGCCGCGGGGGTGGCCCCGGCCGATAATCTATTTATTGCGTGCATAATCGTTCACTCGACGACTCTATTCTTGTAAGGCTGCATTTTCGCGTTGTGCGTTTTCCCAAAGAGTCGTGCAGAATTTTTGAACGGGGAGATGGATTTCTGGACGCGAGATCGCACGCGGCGTGAGCTCTGGGACTCTTGGCGCGAAGAACATGCTGCGCATGCGCGGCGAGCTGTGCGATAATGTTATCAATAGTATCCCTGATCGTGGGATCTGAGAATGTAGTCGATATGTATTCGCAAATTCAAATCACCCGCGCTCATGATCTTCGAAAGGTTTCGACAAATGGACAATAGAGGGGATGCAGAAAAGATATTTAGAATTATGAAAATTGGAATTTTTATATCGCTTCCTGATAAAAGGTGAAAATTGCAATTTTCATATCGACGATTCATTTCATATCAACGAATTTAAGAACAGGCGATATGTACGTACGAAATGTATGCATGGGAATTTAGAGTTAGAGACCCGAAACTATATATGTTCACGCGAAATGTATAACAGTTTATAGGACTTTACAAGATTTTATAAGAAAAAAGGAAATTGTAATTTAGTTATTGAGACGCAGATTTTATGTGTTACACTTCCTTTTTGTAAAGTTTAATAATAATAATATTGCTTCCTTATAAAATTCGAAAACGTAATTTTCATATCACTTACTCACAATATCTCTTTATTCGCAGAGCTTTCTCTGCAAAGAAGCCACAAATATAGAAAATGTTTTCTCATTAAAGAAGCATTGCGGATAAAGAGATATTATGAGGAAATGATGTGAAAATTTCAATTTTAAACTATTTTTTCTGGAAAACAAAGCTTCATCTATGAGGAAGCAACAAGTATAACAGATAATTCAGACACGACAATTGTAAAATAACAAATTACACCAATAAGTATAATTAACCAAGAGAAAAATTAATTAACGAATTCACCTGAATATGGCGATAGCCCTGGGCTGAAGGGCACCGGTTGATGCCCGTGACAATGTCTATGTGAATGGTGTGAATACTATATAGTGAGATCTAAGCAGTTATTACACAAAACTACACGATACTGTCAATAAATTCACTTTTATTACACCAGTATCTCTGATAAAAATCTAAAAACAAAGATGTATCAACAAGGTTTACCTGTCGCCTGCTAAATAGACTCGAGTGTATCGACGCCAGATAAAATTCCTTCCTCCCCTTTCAACCAAAACTTAAAAAATTTCAAAAAGAATTACAATACCATTTATAAGTTCACCGTTGCCAACACTTTCCGATCAAACGCTGATTCTCTCATTAACCAGAGATCAAAGCTTGGCTCAAGAAATGTATTACCATTCTCATTACCGACCGCTTTTTTCGGAGTCTGATTGCAAATCTGCAAATGGAAATCTGCGTCGAGTTGGCCTAGCAGGCGAAAAACATTAGCGACCGAAAATTGCACGAGACCTCCGTGACTCTTCGCATTCTCGTGAATATTCCCTGGGCGACGATAATTTGCATTGGTCGTCTGTCCCGCTTGCTCTCCACCCTTGCAGTTCTTCCGTCTTCTCGGGGCACCCTCTGGTACTCGCGATTGGCCCTCGCGATGGGCGTTTCGGGGTTGCTATTGTACCCAAGCAATGCCATCCTGTACCCCGCGCACAATCCGCACCAAACGCGGACCAAATGAGATTAATGCACTTTAGCCCGCTGGAAACAATGCGGGGACGAGTTGCAGTGGCTGCAGCGATGGTGGCCTCGGGGTACGAGCCGCCCGCGCGCATTTTGGGCAAACTACTCCCAAGAGTCCAATACACTCTTCGTCCGGCCAAAACCGCGCGCACAGCTATATATTATAGCACTAGGATCGCATTCTACTATTTCCACAACACGTCGTGGGCGGAACTCCTTTTTGTCGTTCGACGCTAATGATTCTATGTCAGCCGCTATGTAGCGGTTGTCGTCACGACTGCCAATGACTGTTATAAACCGGCGTTCGGCACCGTGACGAGAGACTCTCGGCTACGAAGATTGCAAATGCCACGTAACGGAACGTTACGTGGCATTTGCGGTATTACTTCAATACTAAAAAAAAGTATTAACATTTTTGGATTTAGGATATATTTTGGAACATGTTACCGTGAATTTATATTTTCAAATATATAAGGTGAATGTGGTCAATATGGACCACCCCAATCCGATGGACCGGGCCATATTCACCACCTTTGCACTAGCATTTTATATATGGTTTATTAACTTTCTATTTTACGCTTGTATGTTTTGTGGTTTTCATTCTATAATTGATAAATATTATATGTTTATCAGTTATACAAAAAAAGTTAAGTGTAATTTGAGTCTAGATATTTTTAAATATATAAGCTAAAAATTGCGAATATGGCCCACCCCAAATTAGCAGGCGAATCAATTAAATATGGACCATATTCCACCACTTTTACTCGCCACCACTTTACTTTAGCATTTTATGTGGTCAATATGTTGGTCACTTGAAAAAATGGAATCTTATATACATTTTGGAAAATTATCGATTTGTTTGTTGGTTTGGATGTTTCTCTCTCCCCCATGTGAGCCCTCCTTTTGGAGAAGTTGACCCCTCCCCCTCGGGGAAACTGATACCCCCTCCCCCCGTCGGTTTTCGAAATTCCGAAATTCCATTCCATGTGCAATAATTTCGGAAGTTTGGTTTTTATAACATATGGAATGAATTTCGAAATTCCGAAATTCTATTCCATGTGCTATAATTTCGCAATTTCGGTTTTCATAGTCCATAGAATGGATTTCGAAATTCCATTCCGTATGCTATATTTTCGAAACTTTGGTTTTCACACCAGATGTAATAAAATTCGAAAATGCAAAATTCCATTCCATATAGAATGGATTTCCACCCATAACCGCTCCTTTAATATGTTTCGAATGAAAATGTCTGAATATACTTGATTTCGAAGTGTGTTGAATCCCCCATCCGAATCGGACGACTCAATGCTAACGAGTCAATATAGTCAAGATCATGGAGTAGAAATTTGGAGCCTTTGCCGCACCAGCCCACCCGGGAGTGTCATGGTGGACGACCTGTGTGTTGTAGAACTGCTTAGAACAAGACGTCAGTCTGAGGAATTAGGGAGGGAGGGAGGAGATATAGAAATGGGAATTTCGAGGCGAAAATGAACACATCTGTAAGTCGGCGGGGTCCATGACGAGGGTGGCCACCCCTAATGCCCAGCAGCCGGGGAACCGGAGGAAATCGGTCGAATCTCCGGGCATCGGCAGCTTCTCGGTAAAATCTCGAAGCCTTCGTTCTTTCGTTATGGGCCCTACGCGGCAGTTCGGTGTATATAGGTTTCCCATAGGATATACCTGCTTGTTCCGAGGCCGCTCGAGGCAGAGGAGGCGTCGTCGAAGGCAGCTGTCCTCTAATTGAATTATCGAGTTTCCAATTCGACGCGGAGATTTCGCCCGAAAGCGGTCCGCTTCGAAAAAGTGATGATGGCTAAATGTTGAAAAACATGCCAGAGCTAAAGGGAGGAAGACAGCGGTGTAGTGAAAGAAAAAAAAAGAATGTTGAAAAAAAATGTATAAAAAAAAATAAATGAACGGTGCACACGCATCGGGCCCGGCGCGCCCGTTTTGGATAACGGGGGGGGGGGGGGGGGGTTTGTTCTCGCCGACCTTCCTCGTGTGTGTAAATTTGTGCACGTTGCTTAGAGGCCCATTGTCGACGCATTTTCGGATTTTTATGTTCCGACTCTAGCCTCACCTCGTGCGCAATAAGGCAGACCGAGCTTGGGCAAGGCCGATGGGGCGATTTTGCGGATGAGGAGAATCATCGCCGTGACGAGATGAAAGACGAAATTTATGCGATTCCGCGTTTTACTGACGGAGCGAGTGACGCTAAATGAAAAATCATCGGGCATAATTTCGGATACGTAAAACATCACAGTTCTATACCTTACACTGTTCAAAAAATTGTAAATTCAATGTATTGGACTGGAAGTTTTTATGGAAAAACTGGTATATTACATTTAATGGACAATCATGAGGAAAATTAACGTTCAGTGTATTAAAAACATTGGGAATCATTTATTTTTAATAATTTACTTTAATTTCAATGAAAAAGTATATTAATTTTTCATCACAGTTGTACATTAAATTTAGTGTACGAGTTTTTGCATAAAAACTTCCAGTTCGATACATTAAAAAAAAATTTTTTTTACATGTAAAAAAAATTGTAAATTTAATGTACCGATATTGGAAGCTCTTATGCATAAACCAGTATATTAAATTCAATGTACCAATATTATGTAATTCTATTCCAGTAGTTTTAAAGTAATTTTTAAATACATTTAGTACTATTAAAGTACTTTTATTAAAAATACCACTTTTTTATTACTTTTTATTTACCGTACATTCATTTTACACAACATTTGTATATTAAATCGAATATACTACTTTATGCATAAAAGCTTCCAACCCAAGTACATTAATTTCGATGCAGAAATTTTTTACAGTGCAGTGTACACAGTTAAAAAAATGTGTACGAAATTGGATGTACCGGATTGGAAGTTTTCATGCAAAAACCGGTATATTAAATTTAATGGACAATCTTGAGGAAAATTTTATGTCCAGTGTATTAAAAACATTGGAAATAATCTATTTTTAATAATTTACTTTAATTTCAATGAAAAAGTATATTCATTTTTCATCACAATTGTACATTGAATTGAATGGACCAGTTTTTCCATAAAAACTTTCAGCCCGATACATTGAATTAACAATTTTTTTTTAAGTCTTGCGTCACGTTTGGGACGGGCGAGTGCGCGGCACGTAGAATTCTCCTCGCCTCTCTTTCGTTCGGAGCGTCCTCGAGGAAGTCTGCACGAAGTTGAGAAGGTAAACCGGCACCCCGCTGGTCCCGGAGCGTGGAACAGTACCGCACCACGCTGGGGGCTTTTTTTTCGACGACGGACTTCCCCGAGTCGGTCGCACTTGGCGAGCAGCCTCCCGAATCCGTCGAACGTTTTCATGTGCACCGCACAGTGCGTACTGATCTAATGGGTGCTGAGCGCGTACAACGGTCTCGGGGTGCGGAGTTCGCATGGACCGACCAAGAGTCGGGGAAAGTTTCCGAGCGAGACCGAAAACGCGACGGAGAACGGAAGACCGGAGAATAAGGAGGAATAAAAACGACGGACGAGGACACGGAGTGACTGACTGACGCGCGTGACGGTCCGATAATGCCCGCGTCGTAAAACACTAATGCCCGATCATGAGAAGAACTCTTCCCGCTCCGTGAAGAACACATTGTCCTCATTGTGAGCACTCGGACTGCGTGGCTAATTCGCCGTACGACTCCGAGGTCCGCTCGTCCGTTCTCATCTTTCTCATCCTGTCCGTTTGCACGCGCGTTCTGCTACACGCTCGTGGGACCGGTCAATCGAAACCCGGAGATGCGAAGGAGACGGCAGCTTTGAGCGGAGTCACGTGTAGGAATGAGAACCGGAGGAACTGGATCACCGATGCGCGGAGCGCGGCCAGTGGAGTTTCCGGTGGGAGAGGAGACACGCGCGGCGCGCATGCGCCCTTCGCGAGGGCGCATCGCAAATTCGGAATTGGTTTTTTTTTTTTTTTTTTTTTTTTTTTTTTTTTTTTTTTTTTTTTTTTTTTTTTTTTTTTTTTTTTTTTATTTTTTTTTTTTTTTTTTTTTTTTTTTTTCTTTGATTTTTTTTATAAATCATAGACTTAAGTGTTGAGAACTTTTTCAAGTTTTATAACTTGTTACTGTGGAGCTCTTATATTTAGGATTTATTATAGGGGAGAGCGGGGCAAAATGGGGCAACGGGGCAAAGCGGGGTTTTTGGGCGAAACTAAATTTTCCAATCATTTTTGGATCGGACAAGGTTTCAAAACTGGGCAGAAAATCAAAGATGGGCCTGATGTATCCGATAGGGCGAATTCGGGCATCCAAAAATTATTGGAAAATGACGTTTTGCCCAAAAACCCCGTTTTGCCCCGTTGCCCCATTTTGGGCCGCTCTACCCTATATTATATTTTAATTGCAAGGAAGTCCGTAAAATAAAGGAGATTAAATTAAATTAGATATATCGGATGTAATACTTCGAATGCTACTTTGTCATTTCGAAAATAGATAATTGGTTGTTTTTTGCATTTCGGGACTCACCTTTATTTTATCGGGATAGCATAGATGACGTTTGGATATGCGATGAAATTGCCCTTGATGCGATGAAATTGCAGTGATCGAATTTCACACGAATATTCTTTTCACCAACCTTTTCTCCAATTCCGGAGGCTGCATAAGCATTATATACTGTACCGTAAGACGTCTAATAATATAAATTCCTGCCTCTAATCCCTGTACAGTAGCGAGGGTGTAAATGTGCCTCGAATCGTTTTTTTAACCTACGAAGTGCGGGTTCGAGTTAAATGAAAAAAAAAAAAAAAATCAAAGGGTGTAAGCCTGCAGTCCGATTTAGGGCTGAAATAAATGCCCTGCGAATAGTCTCACCTTTCGCCCCGGAAATCCTTATACTACTTCGCGGTCTGTTTGACGACGCCGCGCCCCGACGGGCACACGCGCTTTGTATACCTCGCAGTGTGTGCAGCACGAATCGTTCGCGGGGTAGTGGCAGCGAAGGTGTCGAAAAGGAGTATGTATGACGTTACACACGTAATGGGTGTGAGAACTACAAAGCACATGTTGTGCAGGTAGCTAATACTCATCGTCTTAGGCGACAATATATTAGTAGTATATGTTTGAATTGAGTATGTTCGAAGTATGAACGACGTACGCTCCCCCCACATTAGCTTGGATAAACGCGGTTCTACTGTATAATCCCAAACTAAAATCACTATAACGTCCAACTAAAGTCACTATAACGACTAACTAAAATCATTACAATGTCCAGCTAAAATCATTATAATGTCCAGCTAAAATCATTACAATGTGCAGCTAAAATCACTATAACGTCCGTCTAAAATCACTATAATACCAAACTAAAGCCACTATAAGGTCCAACTACAATTACTATAATGGCAAACTAAAGTCAATATACCGTCCAACCAAAATTACTACAACGTCCAACTAAAGTCACTATAACGACCAACTAAAATCATAACAATGTCCAGCTAAAATCACTATAATGCAAAAACTAAAGTCACTATAACGTCCAGCTAAAATCACTATAATGCAAAAACTAAAGTTACTATAACGTCCAACTAAAATCACTATAATGCAAAAACTAAAGTTACTATAACGTCCAACTAAAATCACTATAATGCCAAACTACAGTCGCTATAATGCCAAACTAAATTCACTATAACGTCCAACTAAAATTACTATAACGTACAACTTAAACCATTACAGTGTCCAGTTAAATTCCCTACAATGTCCATCTAAAATCGCTATAATGTCCACCAAAAATCCCTGAAATGTCCTCAGAAAGCGACCTTGTCATGCTGCAGGTGAGCAATATATTACAGAAATGATAAATCCTCTAAAAAATCCCCAGTAATTTGAGTAACTTCCAATATTGCATTCGCGAGAGTACAATGGGGAATCGATGGAGTGCACTGCAGCGGTGTGAGAAAAGGGGTGGTAACTGGAAGCGGTGCGCAGCGTGCAGCACTCAGTCTCTAGCATCGTCACAATTCCCGTTCGACGTCGGCGAGCCGAGGTCGTCACCAGGGCTGCGCGTACCATAATAGCATAATATGGCCACTGCGTACGAGCCACACGGCCATTTATTATTGCCTCTCTATCGCTTCCTCTATTTTCTGTGTTCGCCCCGTTTCACAATGCCGGGCATTGACAATTTGCTTCACACACGGCGCCGCGCACCGCGACGCTCCGCCCACGAGATCGAACTACAGAGGATGGCTCGCCGACGACGTCGGCGTCGCTGCTCCGGCTCTTGTGTGTGCACACAAGGCGCTGCCACTTTCCGGCCTCTCGGAGTTCTCATTCCCAGTACCGAACGAAACTGCGCCACCCCCTCGACCGGAGAGAAAATACGAGAAAATGGTCGGGGGTTGCGATCGACCTGCGCCTTGGCGCTGAGACCCGACGGGTCCACAGAATTCGGCGGGATTCATCTGGCCTCCAGCGCGCACAGTCCCATAAATATGTGGGACTGTGCGATGTTTGTTTACTGGTAAACTTCGAGCTACGAACGTGAGGGAAACAATATTCTTCGCGGATGTCGTGGGTTCTCGGGTATCACCGGAAATTGTTGTCGAGTCGTTATACAGGCGTAGATTTGTCAAACAAAATATAAACGGTGTTTATATTTTGACCGCTGCGATGGCGTTGCGATGCAATCAATCGGGCGCACTTTACAGTCAAAAGACGACTTGGTTTTTCGATCGGTCGGCGATCGAGTGTGAAGCGAATATCCGCTTATATATTTTTTTTCTTCCTTTTTTTTATTAAGAAATAAAATAACATTTATCGGAATTTAATAAATAAAAATGATTGATTTTTGATTCAATGGATTGATTGTTGATTCAATGGATTGATTGTTGATTCAATGGATTGATTGTTGATTCAATGGATTGATTGTTGATTCAATGGATTGATTGTTGATTCAATAGATTGATTGTTGATTCAATAGATTGATTTTTGATTCAATAGATTGATTGTTGATTCAATAAATTGATTGTTGATTCAATAGATTGATTTATGATTCAATAGAATGATTGTTGATTCAATAGGTTGATTGTTGATTCAATAAATTGATTTTTGATTCAATAAATTAATTTTTGATCCAATAAATTAATTTTTGATCCAATAAATTAATTTTTGATCCGATAAATTAATTTTTAATTCAATAAATAAATAAAAATTATTATACTGTCTTCAAAGCTGTTAGACTGAGAGGGATGAATTTTCTTCGGAATTTTCGAGCCGGCACTCTGTTGTTCCATCGGCCGAGTCTGGTGCTCTTGAAACTCGAGTAACCTGCAGCGGAGCCGCATGAGCAGTCATTGAGCGAGTCGGTGTGGCACGCACTGGAGTCGAAAGCAGCATCGGCGACTCATTATCAGCTTGTTAGGCGAAAGTTATCGTGGCTGTTTATCCGGGAGCCAAACGGTTTTCCCTCATTTGTCCCAAAGGTCCGCTCAGCAGCGAGCCAAGGGGACGGAGTTATAATGCGCGCTCGTTGAGACACTTACGGGGTGGCCCGAGCGTCGGCTCTTTCATCTATTCCGGCATCTCCGCTTTCCGCCAAGCGGACACGCCAGTTCGGCAACTGGACCAGAGCCCGAGGAAAACGAACTGGCCATGCGCCTGTGCCATCCGCGTCAGGTTCTTCCTCACCCTCCGCGACTTGTTTGCAGCCCGTATTTCTTCCGTATCAGTCGTCGAGACTTTCCCACGTATATGTCACATGACTTTCTCCTATCGCACGCTCCGCTGGTCTTGCTGCCCGTGTCGTCCTTAAACATCTTCCAAATTGGAGCGAAAACTCGTTGCCACCCACGAGTCGCTAAGCCGTCAATCCGCCATTCCAGAAACTTACGTTGTCGCTTTTAATCTTCATGCATTATCTGGGAGAGGATTTTCGCTGTTGCGGGAACGCAATTACAGTCATAATCGAACCTTCGGTCGACTGTTGACGGACAAACCATATAGCATAAAACTGATGAATACGGGCCGGTATTTATAATTGATTTACGAGCTAGTCAGGATGGTCGTTGTTCACCACTTTTACATAAAACCATACAAAATGATATGCTTTAAAAGCAACTTCTAGTACTTCAATTGTAGACAAAACCAATGATCCCGCTCTGAAGTTGGTATACGACCAGCAGCTTGTATATATCTTGTATATAGGGTAGAGCGGGGCAAAATGGGGCAACGGGGCAAAACGGGGTTTTGGGCAAAACGTCATTTTCCAATAATTTTTGGATGCCCGAATTCGCCCGAATCACTAAGTCGTCAATCCGCCATCCCAGAAATTCACGTTGTCGCATTTAATCTTCATACATTATTTAGAAGAGGATTTTCAGATATTGTGAGAAAGCAATTAACCGTTTAAGTAGCAGGAACTTTGTGCCGAAGGCAAATGATCATGCCTTTTTTTAAGCAAAAAATCTAAATATTCGTCACCACATATTCGTAATAAATTATCTTCTGCGTTATAAAAAAAAACCAACACTTCAAGGTCCATTTATGAATTTTTACAAATTTTTTTTCAGCTCATTAACTTGTTCTTCGAATCGTTCAAAGGTTGCGACATGATAAATTTAAGTTCCTCGTTGAACAAGGATCAGGTACGTGAAGGGCTAAAATCACAATCGAAATCATTGATTTACCTGCTAATCGCCATGGTCCATGTTCACCCCTTTCACTCCAAAACCATAAAAAAATGGTGTGGATTCTGCCGGACGTACAATCACTGTAAAAATGTTATGAAATTTACAACACGTTTAATATACAAAGTTATATGAAATATACAACATCGGTACATGAAATTAGAATTCATATACATTGTATTTGCATTTTAATAATTCAATCTTGAATGCAATTTCTGTACATTAAAATTACCGGTGATTGCATTGAAA